>CAUYQG010066249.1:117-18325 GCA_963574415.1 Tarsius wallacei | reverse complement strand
GTTCCATTCGCCTGAAAATTTGTTTCCCATCCTCTTACTTTGAGTCTGTGCTTGTCCTTTCTAGTGAGATGGGTCTCTTGAAGGCAGTATATTGTTGCCTGGTGGTATTTTATCCATTTTGTCATTCTATGTCTTTTCAGTAGTGCATTTAGTCCATTCACATTCAGGCTAATTATTGCAAGGTGAGAGTTCGTCCTTGTCATAGAGTTCTTATAGAGTTGTTGTTCTTCCCCTTGGTTTTTTGTTTTTCTTTTGGTTTTGGGGTTGGTTCATGTGTGTTTTATTGTTTTTCCTGTACTCTTGTGAAGAACGTTGTTCTTTTTTCCTTTTCTTCTGTGTTTAGTACTTTCTTAAGTATTTCATGTAGAGGTGGTCTGGTGGCAACATAGGTTCTTTGAGATAGGATATCTGGGAAAGATTTTAATTCTCCCTCACTGATGAAACTTAACTTGGCTGGGTAGGTTATCCTTGGTTGAAATTGTTTATCTTTTAGGACTTTGAAGATAGGACTCCAAGCTCTCCTAGCCTGCAGGGTTTCTGTAGATAAATCTGCTGCTATTCTAATTGGTCTTCCCTGGTAGGTGATCTGGCCTTTTTCTCTTTCTGCCTTTAGGATTTTTTCTTTTATACCTACTTGTTTAGGTGAATTATTATGTGTCTGGGAGTTGGTCTCCTCATTTGTTGTCTTGCAGGGGTTCTCTGAATCTCTTGTGTTTGAATTTTTGCATACCTGGTTAGATGGGGGAAGTTTTCTTGAATTATCTCATGAAAGGCTTGTTCCAGTGTGGACTCTGTCTCTCTTTCTGCTTCAGGAAGACCAATTACCCTTATATTTGGTCTCTTGAAGTAATCGCTCATCTCTTGAAGGTTTTGTTCTGATTTGTTGAGCTTGTTTTCTGTGTTTTTAACAGTTTGGATTAGTTCTATATTTTGGTCTTCAAGCTCTGAGATTCTTTCTTCTGCTTGGGTAATTCTGCTTTCCATGCTTGTCATTTTTTTATTTATTTCATTCACAGTATTCTTTATTCTCAGTTATCACCTCCTTCCTAGTTTCTTCTTGACTCTCCTCAATTCTTTTTAATCTCTCCATTATTGTCTTCATATCTAGATTTGTAGTTTGAGACCAGTCATTCTGGGGGCTCTTCATTTTTTGCATTCTGAAGTCAGTTTTCTCAGTATCTGCCTTCCCAGGGGTCTGGAAGAGACCCATATTCTTCTTTTGGTTTTTCTTCATTTGTGTAGATTTATCTCTCTCTCCTCCTTTCCTTCCCCTTCTTTAATTCTGTTTTTCAGGAGGGTGGGGTTGCTTTTGCTTCGCTTGTGCAATCTCCTGTTCTTCCTTATGAGGGTCCTCTGGCTTTGTTCACTTTTGAGGTTGGTGTGTGGGCTGTGGGCTGTACTTTTTTGCAGTTTTGGAGTTTAATTGAGGGGGAAGCTGTGATTCAGAATCTGTATGCCAATTCCAGCATCCCCCTATCGGTGTATGAGCCCACTGGAACCTATTTCCCACCGTCTTACAATCTTTCTGTGCAGCAGAATGTAAGTTTGGTCCCTCAGCCTCCCAAGGTGCGTATTACTTTGAGCGGCAACCTGAGACGTCTGCTGCTTAGTTACCAGGGGGGTGGCTTTGTCTTTTGTTTAGTGATGTTACCTTGGGAACCCAGGTGGAGGCTGCTTGTACGTGGGTGGGGCAATGCGAGTCTCTGCCTGGAGAATGGCCGAAGTGATAGTTTCACTTTCATGGATCCTTTTTCTCCGTTCTTTGGAGTCCCTGGACGACCGAGTATGATGGTCTGTGGTAGCATGTGCCTCCCGAGGATCATCTGCACAGCTGGGCACTCTATTTGGGACACCAGAGCTCCGGATTTCAGAGCTTCAATGCTCCAAAGGGCAGACAGTGAGCGGCGAAAGTGGCCCTGGGTTGCTCCCAGCGTATTTCAGTCAGAAATGGAATCAGTTTCTCTGAGGGGCGGATGCCCAGAGCCTCCCAGGGTGACCGGAGGCTCGGTCTGGGTATGATGTAGCCATGGAGGGAGCTGAGACCTGAGATTTCCTACCCGCGAGGGAACAGCCAGGGATGCATTAGCCGGCCCTGCGTGGGACCGGGGGTCCCTGGGTCTCAGACCAATGAGTCTAGCTGTGGGCAGGGGGGTAGGGGAAGGAAAGCAAGAGTCTTTTTGGGGAACTCACATTCGGAGAATCTCACAGTTCCACCTATGCCGTTGCCATCTTCATGTTATACTTTTTATCATTATTTTACAGTGTACTCCTACTTAATGAAGAGATAGAAGACAGTGATATTGATGATCCTGACTCTGTGTAGGCCTAAGCTAATATGTGTGTTTGTGTTTTGTGTGTTAGTTTTTTTCTTTAAGAAGTTTAAAGTAAGTACATGCATAATTAAAATTAATAATAGAAAAGTGCTTTAAGGGTAAGGATATAAAGAAAATATTTTTGTATGACTGTAAAATGTGTTTGTGTTTTAAGCCAAACATTATTACAAAAGAGTAAAAATGTTTTAAAAATTAAGTTTATAAACTAAAAAAGTCACAGTGAGCCTAAGTGAATATATTATAGAAGAAAGGAAAATATATTTTTAAAAAATTTATTAAACTAATTGTAACCTAAGTGTACAGTGTTTATAAAATCTACAAGAATGTATGTTAATGTGTTAGGCCTTCACATTCACTCACACTCACTCACTGACCCACCCAGAACAACCTCTAGTCCTACAAACTCCATTAATGGTAAATGCCCTAAACAGGTTACCATATTTTATTTTTTATACTGTATTTTTTACTGCACATTTTCTATGTTTATATATGTTTAGATACACAAATTGTTATCATTGTGTTAACAATTGTCTACAGTATTCAGTATGGTGACATACTGTACAAATATGTTATCTGGGAGCACCGATAGGCTATACCACATAGACTAGGTGTGTAGTATGCCATATCTTTTAGGTTTGTGTGAGTACACACTATGATGTTTGTACAACAAAAATGCCTAAGGATATATTTCTCAGAACATATCCCTGTTGTAAAGTGATGTATGACTATAACAGCTGTATAAAAATGATTTCCACAGCTTCATAGCACGGAACACTTGGTCAATATATATTTTTAAAATATCAGAAGAAAAATAAAACAGAGCAATAAATATCAAAAAAGCTTGCAATCATGAAGCATGAAATAGGCTAACAAATATAAACTTTTAATTAATCTTGCTGATCTCACTGCATGAGCATATGTCCCCTTCCTCAAAAAGTGGCATCAAATTGACAGTGATTTTTTTTTTTAAAAGGTATTATCAACCAACAAGATTGTTGACAATGTGACTATAGAGCACAACAGTAAGTTCAAAAATTTCACAGCAGAAAGCAGATAGAGGAGAGATACATGACTTAAGCAAAGCAAAAAAAATGACAACATAGAGAAAAGGACTTTTGTGTGTGTGTGTGTGTGTAATCCCAGGAGTGTCTCAGCACTTGGAATACCACATATCTTCGCAGGTGGGACTAAGTGACAAGGGTGGCCTAACGAGGATATTTTAAAATCCTTTCCCAGCGATGTTTGATTGTCTTCCTGTATTCCTTCTCCATGTTGCAATATCAGTTTATCATTACTAATCCCTTTTGCCAACTTTGGGGAGGAGCTTAGGAAATTGGTTTCTGAAGAAAAGGAACCACAGAGACTCTGGGCTGGGAACACAAGTCTCAGTGAAGAGAATGGTTCATGATTAAGTAGCAGGATTGAAAATGGGAGAATTAAATATAAATCTTAACACTGAACTGTGGTGACTCTCAGTCACCTCCCTCCTTCATGCTTCCAGAACATGAGCAATGAGACATATTCACCATGCATGAGAAGAGTGAAGATTATTTTCCTTATTTCCTCAGAGAAAAAATTTTCTAATACTCATATCTGGTAGATCCCTTAATAAAAACTGGATTTGGCATTCAATAACCCTAGAGTTAACACAATCAGAAGAAAGACTTTTGTAGTGTTTCACTCTTAAGTTAAATAGACAGCCTCAAATTAGTAGACTTGTGATGAGCATCAAACTTAAAAAAAGAAGAAAATTAGAAGAAACATATACAATGTATGCAGCAAAATAAAATTGAAAATATTAATGCTTACAGAGAAACAAGGGAAGATATTTCATTCAAGATGTAAAAGTAGAATTTTAATAAAATAGAAAAAATGTAGAAAACACAAAAAAGAGTTCTTGATAATAAAAGAAAGATACTCAAATAAAAATTCAACAGAAGAGGTAAAAGATCAAGTGAGAAAAATCTCACAAAAAGAATAATAAGACAAAGAGATGGAAAGTAAGAGACTAAAAATAAGAAAATAGGTAAGAAATGTATTAGGCCCTGCAACTGACTAATTGAGGTATCAGAAAGAGAGAATAGATAAAACCAACGGCAATACATGATCAAAGAGCAAAAAGGCACAAACAGAATGATAAATCTTCTGATTAAAATGGCTCACCAAGAAACTAGAACATGAATAAAGGGGATCCCACACCATGTCAAATCATTGGGAATATTCAAAAACCCAGGAGAAAGAGAAAGTCCTAAAAGCTTGCAAAAAGAGATCACATGCAAATTAATTATAAATTATAAAGATATTAACAAGATGAAACAAGAACAATAACAAACAAAATAGTAGAAGTAATAGGACATAAAGTCTATAATTCTTGAAATAAAGAATATGATAAGTGTGCTTGTGAAAAAATTATCTTTCCTGAAAGCAGAAAGAATATAGAGAGAACATATGTAAATGGAAAGTTTAAAAATATAAAATATATAAGAATAATAGCATACACTAAGACCTATGAGTAGAAGTAGAAAATACCTAAAATAAAGAGAGGGAGAAGGAAAAGGTAGACAGAGAAGAAAAAGGGGGTGTGAGGAGGGTAGAGAGAGATTTGAAAAAATAAAAAAAGATAAAATTGCCAAATTAAATCTGAAATAAATACTTTAGATTGAAAACGCACATACAATGCCAAAGACAAAGAAAAGAAAAATCTATTCATCAACGTATGACAGTGAAAATGCACTAAAATTCTAGAAAGAGTGCAGGTGATCTTCAAAGAAAGAAGAATCAGATTGACATCATAGCATCTTTGGATGCATGAAGACAGGGAATAGAATTTTTTTTAATTTTAAAGACGTGGGGTACAATTCAGGATTAGGTACACAATTGATCATCATACAGGTAAAGTTTGGGCCTTGCTTTGGTCCTCACTTTGTCTGGTTTGAGATCAGGTACTTTTATTGATGTTGTGTGCCCCCCTCCCCAGCAGTATCCCAATACTGGGGAATGGCATTTTTTTAAGTAGTGAAGGAAAGATTTGTGTGTGAGTTTGAGTGTGTGTGTGTGTGTGTGTGTAGATATCTATATCTCCAGTCAAAACTGACATTTACATGTGAGAGTGTAGGAAATATAGTATCAGGTAATTAAAAAAAAAACTATAGAAGGTTTTCCACAAAAAAATATGTGCTTGAGGAAAAAATCTG
Organism: Tarsius wallacei; assembly: GCA_963574415.1. Lineage (NCBI taxonomy): Eukaryota > Metazoa > Chordata > Mammalia > Primates > Tarsiidae > Tarsius > Tarsius wallacei. The sequence goes on along the minus strand of CAUYQG010066249.1, from coordinate 12,798 downwards.
GGAGATATTAAAAAGCAATATAAAGTTTATCATAGTCCTTGACATATAATAGGTTTGCTGTAAATATTTGCTGAGCCAGTGTGTACTGAAGTGATAATTGTTGATGGAAAAGAATGCCTAGAAACTGGAAAGCACTAGATGAAATGTCGGGACAAAATAAAAAGCACAATCTAAACAAGGTGCATTTACATGTTCCTCAGTGACTTCCTGTCCCCAATCCAATATTTCATTATTGGTACACAATTTGTTTTATGTCAATGATTTAATTTTATCCAGGTAAAGTGTCTTTGATATTTATAAAGAGAGATTAAACAACATCAACTGCCCAAGACACCAAAATCTGTTTTGTATCAAGTAACAAAAAATGTTAATGTATTAAGAGCATATGCTTCTATTATTAGTTTATAGGTGGAAAACCATTTGTGGAAAGGAAATTTGCTTTTCAAAAAGAATTGATAAAGGTCTACACACATTTTCAAAGAAATAATCATTTGTACAACAGCTACTACTCAAATGAATGTAAAAATAAATCCCCAAGCAGAAGAGAAAGGTCCTAATTATCTCATCTGCCTTCTGCTTGTATTCATTCCTTCATATTACAACAGTATGTTTTCAGGTTTGTAAGTTCTGAAATCAATTAAGATAATTCTGTACTCTTTTTTTATAATGATTTCTAGAGAACAATGGCTCATTGGCAATCTTCTGAATGGGGAATATATGAAGAAATCTAAATTTTCCCAACTACCTTAATAATTGAGTGGTCTTTTTACTATTTTATTTTTATAAACATCAAACATACAATATTAATTGATCAGAATCCTTTGCTTTTATGTGCAGAAATTCAACTAGAATTAATTTAAGCAAAAAGGTTAATGCAGGGCTCAATTATCTACTGTGATAAAAAAAAAGGGCAAAATGCAGCATTATTTTGTCCCTGCTCTGTATTTCTTTTATCCTCTCAAACTACAATTCAGTGGACATGACATCCACAGTTTGAGTCCCACACCCTCATATGCTATATCTGAGGAATAAGGAAATGATTTTACCTGCCTACATTTGAAAAACAACTCCCCAGGAAACTGGTTGGTTTAACTTGGACAATACACTGATCCCTGAAGCAATCACAATGTTCAGGTGAGAGATGCCATTATTGGATCAACCTGCATCTTGTGCTTATCCCTGAAGCATTGTTCCAGGTTTGGTTCCTTGGAAGTCTGAGTTGGAGATTTGCATGTAGAAAGTGCTGTTACCATCAGTATCTGTGAGAGTTTAGAGTAGACAGCAGAAGACATTAGGCTGAGATACAGAGATGACAATTCTAGAGAGAGCAATAGAGGTGGGATGTCTCTGCTGGGTGGTTCTGGATTTGAGGAGGGGCACTGGACTCTTTGCTCTTGAATCCACTAGTCATTTGATGAGGGTTACTCCTGGAAATGGGTTCTCTTCAGCTAAGGTAATCTTTAGGAGGAGATTCAGGTATAAGTGGACAGCTGCCAACATTCTAAAAATCTGGGAGTTGTGTTATTCAGTCCCTGTGGAGAAAGGAGTAGAGATCTGGGACACATGCCACAGTATCCACTAAGGAAAGCAAAATCTTTTTGAATAAAGAGGGTGAGAGGTAGAAGAGGGGCAGAATAGACTAAAACAAAAGTAACTGAACATCACAATATAATTACGATTTGACTGGCTGATAAAATCCCATTTTGCAGGTTTTAGTGAGCACTTTAGACCAGTTGGCTCTGTGTCAAAAGACATAGGTTCTTTGTGAAAATCAGCTAACTTTTTGAACTTTGGTTTCTTGTTTTTAAAAAGAGAATAACATTATTGGGTTATGTGGAATATGATATAATATTGTTGAATACTAATGTTCAGGTTATAAATACCATTTATTATTGGAATAAAATTCTGAATATGAACTACTTTTTGATGATTGTATACTTGGCTCCTTCAGGATTAAAAACTACTTTTGGCTTAAACTTAAATATAGAGAAGATAAGTGTTGATAGCTAAAGCCGAGCATACCTTTATTGAGAGAAAGCATGAAGTAAGAGCTTAAGAATTACACAACAGGCGTGAATAGTTAGAGCACAGAGGATTTTAAGGCAGTGAAACGACTGTGTATGATACTACAATGGTGGATACCTTTTTGTCATCACGCATTTGTCCAAACACATAGAATACACAACACCAAGAGTGCAACCTAACGTAAACTATGAACTTTGAGTGATAATGATGCGTCATTGTAGGTTTATCAGAACAAGTGTACCACTTTGGTGGGGATGTTGATAATAGAGGGGGTTATGCATAAGTGGGAGAAGGGATTATATGGGAAATCTCTGAATCTCTGTCCGACTTTGCTGTGAACCTAAAATTGCTCTACAAAATAAAGTCTACAAGAAAAAGAATTACCAAGCATGCCTATAGCACTTTCAAATAAGTATTCTATTCGTTAGGTGGTATGCAAAATTAGCAGAATCCAATAATTGATTTAGAGGTTATTTTTATAGTTTATAAATATACACCCAAATATTTAATGTTCTTAGTAGTTTGTAGCCATTAATTTATGTAACATCAGTTTGAATCTTTTGAATTTTTTAGCTTTTACCTCTGCTAGGATTGTTGAACTCCAAAAATTACTGTCTACTGTTTGAATTAAAGCTTCTCTCCGTTTGTAGAAAAAATACCTCTGACATACTTCGAAGAATGCTCCCTTGCTCTATCACTCCAGAATGTGATGAATAAGTCACATATGATGTAATAGATTTCAGCATATTTCCTTTCAATCTATGTCTTTCCAGAATGAAGTGTTTAATTTAAAAGTTTTTCAACTGTTCTTATAGCACTATCCTTTTACCACTTTAAAATTCATGAATTTAATATTATCTTTAGGGTGTGGAAAAAAGAATCAACTAATGATAACAATATTACTATCTTATTTATAAAACACATTTACAATACTTCATTAGATTCTAAAATCAACTGAGTTACTGATATGCAGATCAAATCTTGATTTTCAACCGATTCATGAAATGTTTAAGTTCAATTTCGGATAGCTCTTATGTAGTGTTGAGTCCAGAACGCCTACTGCAAAAGTCTCGTGATTGTTGCATAATGGGTTTGGATCTCAGCCCATAAAGTTAGTCGGGCAAAAAAGCCTGGCCACACTTAACATGAATGAAATGTTTATTGTCCCAGCCAATATGGCCCCTTTAGTCTTGAAGTTCTGCAGTTTCTGTGCTATGCACCAGAAAAAGAAATTGCTTGTAGGAACCCAGTGCAAAATGGAAACGTGAGACCCCTTGTTAGAAAGATTATTAAAATTTTTAAGGTGATAGCAGTGTCCTGTATAACCACACAGGTTGTATTCCCCTGAAGCCTACCCTGCTTCTTCCCCTTGAGGCAAGTGTGCTCAAAAGTGGCTGGTTACCTGCTTGGAAAGGAGAAGAGAAACTATAAAAAAGAAATACATTTGTTTCTTAACAAATTACTATGTTTCATTCCCCTCTTTCAATTTTTGTTTTCTCCAGAGGAAATGCCCTACTTCTCCTGTCCCCACTGGGAGAGTGAGTCTTTGGTCTCTGTTTCACTGGACAGTATGTTAGTCTCCTGTTGCTGCTGTAACAAATTACTATAAACTTAGTGACTTAAAATAACATATATTTATTATCTTATGATTTTGGAGGTCAGGAGTCCAAAATGGGTTTTACAAAGCTAAAGTCAAGGTGTTGGCAGAGCTGCTTTTCTTCTGAAGGCTCTGGGAAGGACTCCTTTCTTTGGCCTTTCCAGCTTCTGGTGGCTACCTACTGGTGACCACATTTCAGTGTGCTTCCATTTTTAAATTTCCTTCTCTAACTTTGACCTTCATGTTTCTCTGTTTCTTTTTGTGATTAGATTGAACACACTTGGATAATCTGGGATAATATCCTTAGCTCAAATTTCATAATTTAGTGTAATCTATACAATCTCATTTACCATGTAAGATAACATATTCACGTGCTTCTAGGATTAGGATGTCCACATTTTTAGAAGGTGGGAGGTGGGAGTTGGGGAGTTATTCTGCTTACTACAGACCTGTAAGGCTGATATTTTCAAAATGTTTGAATAGGTAAGCCAGTGTACTGGAGAATCTCTTTTTTTCTATAATGGAGTGGTTGTTACTGAAGAGGCTACCTTTTCCAACTCCTGCAGTTTCCCACTCAGAGGATGTTTCAGCCTCAGATAGAACAGTGCCTAAAATAGGTAATGTGGGCAGTCTTTCCATTCTGAAATTCTAAATTCTAAGTGTGCCTTCATTGTCATCAAATCCATAAGCCTCTACCATATCTCAGTCTCTTATTTTAGAGTGTGAGGAATTGCTATAGGTATGCAAACTCTTTCCTCTGACTGAGGCCCAGGACCAGGTCATATATATATATATATATTTTTTTTTTTTCTTGTCTCCCTCCTGGACAACGAGTACTAGTTAATGCAGACACTAATACATTCAGAAACTTTTATTCTGATTTTTCTGAGCTCACCTAAGTGAACCTCGGATTTCATATTACTAATTGCACTTCTCTTTATCGCTCAGTTTGTCATGGAATGTTCATCTTTTATATAAGCAGATAAAAAAGCAATATTTGTAAGCTTCTAAATTCTGAGAAGCTGAATTAGAAATTTATGTATTCTGAGCCTCGATAGTAATTTCTTTAATGTTTGTAAGGCTTGGTTCATCCTTCAAATCACTGACTGACACATGATCTGATCTATCACACTTATGTGCCTAAATGAAAGTTGGGATATTGGCAGCCTATGAAAGGGTGACATTTTTTGGCTTACTAGAAGACTGGCAGTCTAGGCTTTCAGGTTTCTTTGTTAGTTGTTGATCCACTGCTAGGGTCTGGGCTAGTATCATTGAAATCTACACTTTATTCCTCATTTCCCTGGATTCATGGAGGAGAGCATCTACTGTAACCTTCTCTTCTTCCTGTAATAATATCTAACATCATTACTTGGGGAGAGTTTTCAGGTAGTTAAGTCCAATTCTGTGCTTGCTTAGATATGTTCTAAAAGGGTCATATTCAGGATTTCCAAGTCTTAAGTTCACAAAGGCCAGGGTCTTCTGAGCCAAAACTTTCAAACTTTGTATGACTACACTCTTGTATTCACCTGGATTCTGAGAAGTCTGCCAAATTTACTAAGTACGCTCTCTGATTTGAACATCTGTTAGTCTGTTATATTGTCTGTGTTCTATAATTTATAGCTTCTGTAGCATTTTTTTGCTTTGAGATCACTAATGCTTATTATCTAGAAATATTTAGAGGTCACAGGTACTTGCCACTTGGCATCAATTAGATTATGTTTTAAATAAAATTCATATATCTCTTTTTTAAGAAAGATGTTCATTATTATTAAAAAACACCTTTAAATTTTGATAAGTCATAATTTCCATCACTGCCAAAATAGATTTACCTATATTCTGTTTTATCATTTTAGCACATATTCTGGCAGTTCTAGAAAGAGGTCCTATTTTTTTTGTTTGGTTCATTTTTATTAGTTTGAAATAGGCATCTTAGGTGTTATCATCCATGTGTCTCCATTTCTAAGTGTCCTCTGGGAATCATGGAGAAATTAATCTCTTCAGCAAATTCAAATAAAGCTTCGTTTCCTTTCTCTCTCTTCCTCTGACCTACTTTATGTGTTGTAGGAGGTCCTGAAGCAATCTTTATTACTCATTCGAACATATTCTTATCAGACTTTACTTTTTAAATACATTTAAAAATATTTCTGAAAGTTCATAGTTATATCTATAGACCACAAAAAAAGCATGATCAAGATTGTTGCCTCTAAGTGAATTAGCTCCAATATTGGAGGTTAAAATTGGTCCACGGTGCATATAAGTGCATTATAAGAATACCTAGTGAGCCTGAATGAGGTCTCCATATATAATGTGCAGGTATCTCAACCCACAAACTCAGGCACATAAAAATAGCAAATTCCTTAATCTCTTTTGTATAAAAAGGTAACTCCTAGTTAGGCCTCCTTCTTATCACTGTTGAGATGGATATTCAGTCTTAGTCATTATTATTCTTGTCTCTCCAACAATTATGTTTTATAGCTTGGGGTCTTACACAGCAACACGCATAGGCAATTTGCTTCCTCCTTTACATAGTTTACTTTTGAGGTGTTTAAGTCTTCACCTCCCTCCCATCCCCCCACCTCCCATGTTGCCTCAGACCCTACAGCTCTGCAGCTTTCTTGCCATGCTTAGTATACATCTTTCTCCAAGATTTTTTTCCAGATTTAGAGAGCACAGTTCAACGTCCTCAATTTGATTACAAAAAGTGCATTAGCATTATTTTACTTTCAATATAATTACTGTTTCCAATTCCTCTTCATAGCAACTAACTAGCTACTGTCAATCTCTGCACACTTACTTTTACAACGTTTTTCACTCCAACGCTACTCCAATTCTTGTTATTTCTCCACTGTTTTGATACTTCAGATACTGGCATCTACTATTACCTGCTCAAAGAAAACTTTCAGATACCCTCAGGAGCATTAAGGGCCAACACAAAGGACATCAACTGGTTGCAGACCTTAGGGCAGGACATCTAACTTGGAAATGTATTCCATGCATATCCTCTTCCATTCCATGTGTGATGTTGGGTTTGATTCCTGGGACCCTTTTAGGTAAGACAGATCTTTGACATTATGGCCTATGACTCCTACTATCCATTTTCCATTATTCCACTCATTTCATAACTCAACTTTCATCCTTTTTATTTTTTTTGAGTTGGAGTCTCACTGTCGCCCAGACTGGAGTGCAGTGGCTGCTCCCGGCCACCGCAGCCTCGACCTGCTGGGCTCCGGCGATCCTTCCGCCTCAACCTTCCGAGTAGCCGGAATTACAGGCGCGCGCTATCACGCCCGGCTGATTTTTTAAATTTATTGTATAGATGAGGTCTCGCCAGGTTGCCCAGGCGGGTCTCGAACCCGCGGGTTCAGGCAATCCACTCACCTCGGCCTCCCAAAGGCGCGGGATTACAAGCTGAGCCACCGAGCCCGGCTTCAACTTTCATCCTTGGTTGACCTGAGGCAATGATGAGAACTACCTAAAAATGCTAGTAGGCGGTAGTAATTTCCACTGGGTAAATCGAGGGAAATGCTTAATCTAGCTCAAAAGATAAATAAAAATAAATTTTTTCCTTTTAATTTTAAACTAACTCCTTTAATTTTCAACCTCCAAGATTAACGTCATTACCTAAGCACAACTCAGAGTTACTGGTAACCCAGTATCTATTACTTTCTGTGATCCACATCATGAGTTTGGGATATTGGCTACTGAAATAAATTTAGGGAAGGATACATACTCCATTCAGTGGCAATGAGATACAAGAATAAAAAGTTATCACTTTTCCACTGAAGAAGAAATACACATGGCTAGGTGATGAGGAAGGTGGCTAGGGGAAGGGGAGGAAACTGAGGATATGACATCTGAAATTTCAACAGGAATTTTGCTATGAGAATAGAAAACCTGAAGCTGCTATGAATGACTTCTTTTTCATCTAACTAAATTGGTATCTTAGCTCCAGAATATTGAACTATTGACTTCACGGAAGTTTTAAAATCTGGTACCAGTGGGTATATTGCGGAGGCTCTTCCAGTTCATGAGAGCCCATTGTGTATAACTCTTTCCAACTCTGAATTCAATGATGTCATGTTGGCAGCTTAAAATCAAACATGGTAGAGATATTTACAGACTAGAAATCAGCAAACATATGACTGCAGGCGTCTCTGCACTTGTATATTTATCATAGCACAATTCACAATTGCAAATATGTGGAATCAACGTAAATGCCCATCAATTGATCAGTGGATAATAAAAAATGTGTATATAGCAGAATGCTATTGAGCCATAAAAAATTAAATAATGTTTTTTGCAGTAACTTGGATGAAATTGGAGATCATCATCTTAAGTGAAATAACACAGGAACAGAAAACCATACACTGCATGTATCTCATAAGTGGGAGCTAAACTAAGGAATGGCAAAGGCATATAGAATGGTGTAATGGACACTGGAGACTCATAAGGAAGGGTAGGAAGAAGAATGAAAAATCACTTATTGGGTACAATGTGCACAGGTGGGAGGTAGTTACACTTAAAGCCCATACTTTTTTGCCACTGTACACTACATCCATGTAACCAAACACCATTAGTACCCCCTAAAATGATTGAAATAAAATAATAATGGTAAATAAATCAGCAGACATTCCAAAACAGTACTTTATTTTCCTGGAGAGTTATTTGTTAAGTATTTTTACCACTACAGCATTGCTATTAGGATGCTGTCTCTGATAATTGTTGTGTCTTGTAGTGATTGAGAGTACGGGCTCAAAAGTCTGAAAACCTGGAATAACTGAGATACTTAATATAAAGCATTTAACACAATGCAAATCCTACAGAAAGTATCTCATAAAAATAATAAATACATATATTAGCTATCATTGTTCCCCTTTACTTGTATAAAACACGGCTATGACACAAGAAAACACACTCTGACTACACCTTTTACAACAACTAGTAACAGGTTTTTTTGACTTCACAGTTTTCCTTCTTTAAATGTCTTTTCATATTGCTACAAACGTGACCTTTATATAACACACGTTTGATCATTTCACTCTCTGCCTTCAATTTTTAATAGCTCTATTAATTTCAGATAAAAATCCAAACTTCTTAGCAAGATCATTTTTTGCTTCCATCAGTCTCATTTAATATTGCTCTCTAGTTTATATCACATCCTAAGCTCCAGGTATATTGAACTACTTGTAGCTCCTACAACAGGTCATTCTGACTCTTTCAATCCCACTCATCCAATTTGCTTGGACTCATGACCAAAATCCAGTTCACATGCCATTTTCCTTAGGCAAAAGTTCTTTCTAGGATACTGTCCTTTAGTATTCCTTTTTGACATATATGTTTCCCTATTTCATGTCTTTGGACGTAAAAAATTGAGCTAGTAAGGCAGTTGTGGTGTTGACCTTGGAGAAATAGTAAGGCTAGTAAGATTTAAATGGAAAAAGGGCACAAATGGTTGATGGAGTAGGGTATAATACAAACTTGAAACAGAGATGAGTGAGAGAGCAGGGGCAGAAATATGAAGAGACAAATTTGCTGAGACTAGGGAGGGTAGAAGAAGAATGTGAAAAAGAGAATTTTAATTGAGAATCAGGTAGGTGCCATCTGAGAAAGCTATTTTGGGTATGATAGCCATAAAGATAGAATACATAAAATCAGACAAAGTTTGGCACACTATAAATATTGAGACTATCTCAAGAGAGTGTAATAAACATTGAACTTCATTCTCCTAGTTGATCATCTCTTTGACTGTTAGACTCTTTAATGAGACAAGACCATGGTACGAGCAACTTTAAATGGATTAATTCATCATCATCTTCTTCACCTTCATCACCAAGCTTTATTGAATGCTTACTCTTTGTGAGGTACCTTTTAATGTAACTATAGGTAGATTATCTTCTCTCATACTGTCAACTCTATGAAGAAGGTACTGTAATTTCTTTCATTACTCAGATGAGAAAATGAGGCAAAGATAGGTTAAAGAAACCTATCCAGGAAGTGGTTGGGGCTGAGATTCACTTAAGCCCTCAGTAAAGCATGACTTGATACTGCCTGCCTGCACATGTTTTACAATATAAATATGACTACACTTATAATGCATGTTTGTGTAAAAAAAAATCAATGTGCAAAACAATGAAAAAGAAGGTAAATATTTCCCCAAATCTGACAGTCCTACTGAGTACTGTTAGCACTGGGATGAACATCAATATACGTATGGAAATAGTTACCTAAAGTATATTTGTATAATCCATATACATATAAATAGATATTAGATATGCTTACATCCATATAGTATGGCATGAAACATATATTGTTCATTACCTCCCATTTCACTTGCAAAATACATGTGGCTGCATATTAATTTAATATACAAGTATACCATAATTTATTTAACCAATCCTTAGAAGTTGTTATTTTATTATATTGAATAGTAATTTTATGATTATATAAACTTTCACAAGACTATTTCTTAAGAATAGAGAATTCCAGGGGGTGTTTGCTTTTCTTTAATAGATCTGTTTTTTAATAGATCTCCAATATTGAACACAGTGCCTAGTAGATGGATAGATATTTGAATAGATGGAAAGATAGATGCAACAGTGTGGTGGATGAACTGCAGAAGCAAACATCTGGTTACAATTAAGTACTGTTTGAGCACTATTGCCACAGGTCATGCGAGAAGAGTAATAAGAGACCCACCTAGGGTATCAAGAATAGGAATGAGAAAAGGTGAAGAATCTAAGATGTATCTTGAATAGTTGGGTATTTTGCTTTTGAATACATATTTATCTCGTTTCAATAAGATGGTTTTAAATAGTCTACTGTTTTCCTGTGGGCTATTGACTTTTATATTTTATATTCTAAATTGTGTCTAACTATTGTGTTTTGTCAGAGTTCATTTGCAAAACTGAATAATTTTATTATGTATTCCTTGGACTTCCTTTCCCACTATGATTCTGAATTTAATTGGGTGGTGACTCACCAATATTGATTCCTGCAGGAATTTCTGTTCATCATCCAGCACAAAGTCTCTCATGAGGTCTGGAAACAATTGCCAGAGAAAAAATTATTTGAACAAAACTTTTACTTCATTTCTTATTCCAATGAAATATTCTATGATGGAATAATAATAACAATTTATTGACTGTCTACAATATCAGGCACAGCAATAAATGGTATATTCAAGCTTTAAAAAAAATTAATCTTCACAACTACAATGAAACAAATAAAGTGACAAAGTGGGAAAGCCAAACTATAAAATCAAGTCAATTACATGATAATCTTTTTTCCTCCTCAAGTCTTGGCAGCTCTAGGGCAAGAGCAAAGAAAGTGAATATTTAACAATATAATTTCCATAATGGTGAGATTTTAAAGGACATGTGTAAGGAAGAAATAAAGAAGTGAATACATTGAGAATGCTGGTTAAACTGGTTTTAAGCAGGTAGATGCAAGACTCAGATTGAAAGGGGTATTACTTAAAACCAATAGTGTGGCAGCAGCCTAGTATAACTGGAAGGAATCAAGAGGCTAACCGTTTTCATGGTGGCAAAGAATACTAGAAAGTTGTCTGAATGCTTTTAAAATCACAAACATATTAACCAAGTAAAGTGTTAGTAGTAGTAACATAATATAGCTATTGACAAACATTTCCCCAATCATCATATTAGTGTGCTGAAGAGCAGGGCTTCTGTAGTAAGTTAAGAGTTTGAATTCAGTCTCTTTGGGCATCCTCACATATATTATAATTTTCCTATTGAAATCCTAGGACTCTCATTTTATTGAATAATAAAATGAGAGTTAAATAATTTATTTGTTTTTTTAAGGTTATATAATCAATCATTTGAACCTAATCATTTTGGTATAAGCACAGGGCTATTTTAAATATAATTTGATAATCTTCAACAAACCACACTTCTTGAAAACCTAATAAAATATTTGTCAATATGCTTTAACAATTGTAATCAACCACTTTTTTAGGTTCAAGTCTCTGATGAAATGGTAACCTCTCCTTCTGGAATAGACACAGGATGTCATATTTCCACAGTGGCATTGCATTTCCTTTAATATATTTTTATTGCCAAGACTCAAAGAACTTACTTTGAAGATTAAGGCAAAAGTGAGACTGTATTTTATCACACTTCTAGGTCAAGGGAAAATGAGGAGGAGATCATTATTTTAATTCCTGGGTAAAGTAAAATCAGGATTTTGTTAGGCATTTCTTAAGAACTGTTAATTTCTCCACTTTGATTACAGACCTGAGTGTTGAATGCTGCGCTATAGCCAAGCTATCTAATATGGCAGCTCCATGTGACTATTGAATACTTGAAGTATAGCTAGCTTGAATTGAGTTAGGCTTTCAGTATAAAAAATACACAATGTTAAAGATTTAGTATAAACATAATGTAAAATATTTTACTGATATATTTTTATTTTTAGTAAATGTTGATATGATAGATTTTAGATGTATTGAGTTCAATGACATAAGTTATTAACATTACATTTACCTGTTTCTTTTTACTGTTTTGAAAAGTGGCTACTAGAAAATCTGAGATAATATATGGCATGCTTGTGTGGTTTTCTATATGAGTCTGTGGTCATTTTATATATATATATATATATATGTATATATATACATATTATTAGGATAGACACAACTATTTGTGTCTATCTTTCTTAAAATTTGGTAAGATGTTAATTCCCTACCTACATAAGATTAAGTGTAGTCTAATGAGAAATCTTCTGTCATTCTGTTTGGTGTTCCCCTATAAATAAAGTGTTTTTCTCTATCTGAATTCATAATATTTTCTTTGTCTTTAGTTTTTAGAAGTTTGTTTTTAATGTGCCTTGGTGCAGAGTTCTCTGGGATTATCCTATTTGGGTTTAATTAGCTTCTTAAATCTATATTTTTAATGTCTTTTCTAAACATGGAAAGTTTTAAATCATCCTTTCTTTGAATACTTTTCAGCTCCCTTCTCTTGCTCCCTCTCTTTCCTCCTTCTCCCTCTTTCACATCCCTGGTTAGGAAGATGCCAAGGTATTTCATATTTTTTGTGGCTATTGTG
>CAUYQG010066247.1:0-27045 GCA_963574415.1 Tarsius wallacei | reverse complement strand
TTTGTTTTGAGTTGGAGTCTCACTCTGTCGCCCAGACTGGAGTGCAGTGGCCGCTCCCGGCCACCGCAGCCTCGACCTGCTGGGCTCCGGCGATCCTTCCGCCTCAGCCTTCCAAGTAGCTGGAACTACAGGCGCGCGCTACCATGCCAGGCTAATTTTTTTTTTTTTTTTGATTTATTGTAGAGATGAGGTCTCGCTTGCCCAGGCGGGTCTCCAACCCGCGGGCTCAGGCAATCCACTCACCTCAGCCTCCCAAAGGCGCAGGATTACAGGCTGAGCCACTGAGCCTGGCTTGCTATTCTTTATGAAGGCTAAAAATCGGCCGCAATCTCTTCTGGCTTGTAAGTATCTGCTGACAGGTCTGCTGCTGTTCTGTTGTGTCTTTCTTGGTAAGTAGCCTGTTCCTTATTCCTAGCTGCCTTTAAAGTTTCTTTGTTTTGTTTTGTTTTGTTTTTTTAATTAAGGTTGACCTTGACTATGTGCCTTAAGGATGATTGTCTCATGTAGTACCTCACAACAGTTCTCTGAATTTCTTTGATCATTTCTTCTTATATCTGTGTGATGGCCTTTCTAGTAAGATAGGAGAAACTTTCTTAGATAATGTCTTGTAAAGCTTGCTCTAGGTTCTCATTTCCCCCTTTTCTCTCAGGAATGCCAATCAAATATAGATTTGGTCTCTGTCTAATCTCATACTTCTTGAAGGCTTTGATTTTCATAATTCTTTTTTCTTTATTCTTGTTTAACTGGGTTGATTCAAATGCCATGTCTTCAAGTTCTGAAATTCTTTTGTCTGTCTGATGAAGTCTGCTATAAAGACTTGTGATCGTGCTTTAAAATTTTTGAAACAAATTCTTCATTTCCAGAAGTTCAGTTTGATCCTTTCTTAGCATAGCCATGTCAGCGTTCAATTCTTGGACTGCTTTCGTGGCCTGTTTGATTTGGCCATCCACTTTTCTTGGATTTTGTTATGTTTTTTAACCATTCATATTGTGAATTCTATATCTGTCATAAAGGATAATTTATTTGGGTTATGATTCATTGCTCAGGAGCTAGTGGAATCCTTTGCAGGTGGTAAAACACTTTGATTTTTGAGATTGTCAGTGTTCTTGTGCCGATTCTTTCTCATCTGTGAGAACAGACTTTTCCCTTTTTATTTTATTTTATTTTTTATTTTTTGAATAATTGCTATCATGGGTTTGGGCTTTGTAATGTTTTCTTCTTCTTATTATTTTTTCCGTATGTATATGTCTCAGGGATGTATTGTGTGTGGTCTACTAGCTTTGATTAGTTAGATTCACTTTACAATCATAACATGAAAGTCAAGTGAGCCTTCCATATAGCCAAGATGTTGTATAATAAATTTTTAGACCATTCATTCTACTAATTTTCCTGATTTTTCTTCTCTTAAACTTCTATTTCTACTTTCAGTTGATTATTTTGATTTTCTTTTCACAGAGAAATCTAAAACAATCAGATTTTAATTTCACTCCACAACCCATTTTGATTTCCATAATCTAGTATTTACTCCCATATAATCTGAATTCCTACCTTTGTACCATAAATCCATACCCCACTCTGCATTTGGGCATTACATCACGATCCATCTGGACTCCTCAAAAATTTTGCTCCAGCAGTTATGTTCTGTCTCCCATATATTCATGTTATAATATGCTGTCATTTATCTACCTTATGAAAATTTTTGTGGATCACATTTTTCATGTCAGCACCATTTTATTGTTTCACTTAGCAAAACTCAAGAGAGTTGTCTATATGTATGGTCTCAAACTTCTTTTCTTACATTGTCTTTCAAGCCACTTGAATATTTGCTTCTACCATTTCTATAACACTGCTACATTGCTAAACCAATGGTCAATATTCAGGCCTCATTGTGCTTGACCCATCAGCAGCATTTGACACAGCATTCTTACACTATGATTAATTTTCTTCATTTGGATTCAATAATAGCTTACTCTCTTGTTTTTTCTCCTTTCTCATTGGTCATTTGATTAATGGTTCCTCCATTTTCCCATAGATTTTAAATTAAAGATTCAGGAATTAACCTTTGATCATCTCTTCTTTAGCTATACCCCTGGCTTGGTAAATCATTCTAATGGCCTTACATCCAATCTATTTGCCACTGGCATATATATATACTGCTCAATGTCTCTACCTGGATAGCTAATAAACACTATAAATCCAACATGTCTAGTATTGAGTTAATCTTTTGCCTCCAACAACATACGCTCTACAGAAAGTCTTTTTTGTCTCATTTGATAGCAATTCTATCCTTCTGGTTGCTCAGGTCAAAAATCTCAGACTCATCCTTAATTCACATGTAATCCACCAGGAAGTCCTTTGACTACCTTTAAAAATGGCTGAAGAATCTATGACCATACCACACTGAATGTGCCTGATCTCATCTGATCTCAAAACCATCTGAAGAATCCAATAAGTTCTTGCAAACCACACCACCACCCTCTCAATATCTTTCTTTGTGTCTGTCTCTCTTTCTCCATCTCTCTCTTTCACACACACACACCCACACACACCCATATACTCTCTCTATTCTCAATACTGTGACCAAGAACAAATATATATTGAATTGTGTCATTCCTTTTAAAACAAACCTGTGAACATTTTCCATTTTATTTTTTTAAAAAGGCAAAGCATTGCAATGGTCTACATTTTCAGTATTACTTTGCTTCCATTACTCTTGTCCTTTCCCTCTCCTCTCCTTTCCCTCCTTCACAATGCTATCAGCCATACTGGTTTCTTTATTCTTTCTTATAACCTGATAGTTTTTACCCCAGGGCTTCAGCTCTTGCTGTGCAGTATGCCTGGCATGCTTTTTACCTGTTAAGTAGTTTACTCACACTGTCAAGACTTTGCTTAAATTGCACCTTCACAAGTATGCTTACACACAGACTACCCAATGCATTAATATGATCAGCACCATCTCCTCAAATTAAGAATTTGGATCCCTCCTACTATGTTATACTTCTTTTTCTACAGCACTTTCCATATTCTAACACATTAAGTAACTCATTGAATGTTGAGTACATTGTCATCTTCTGCTAACCAGAAGCTCCCTTTGTTTTGCTCGCTGATGTATCTTACACAACAAGAAGCAGCATCTGGACCCTATTAGGTATTCCATATTTGTTGATTGAAGGTGATTAACCCAGGAATAAGACGTTTAATCCCAAAATAATGTAAAAGTGCTTCTCATCATTTATTTGTTTATTTGGTGTCTCACTCTGTCAGCCTCTACCTCCTGGGCTCAGGTGATCCTTCCACTTCTGTCTCCCAAGTAACTGGGACTACAGACAAAAAACACCATACTTGGCTAATTTTCTGATTTTTTTATTTTTATTTTTTATAGAGATGAGATCTCCCTCTATTGTCCAGGCTGGTCTTGAATTTCTGGGTTCAAGCAATCTTCCTGCCTCAGTGTCTCAAAATGCTGTGATTACCTGAGCAAAGATTTTAAATAAACATAATTATGATAAAATGTCATTTCATCATAAAAATTTTTATTTAAAATCTTTGCCTCTACATGTATTCTACCATTCATCTGTTTTACTGCATTTGTTTTGTCACATAGCTGCACAAGAGATTCAAATGACATATAACCTCAATGGTCATCTTTTAAAGGCATAGCAAAAGGAGAGTATATTATATGACTTAATTTTTTTTTTCACTTTCCAAGGCTGCTAAAGAACTTTTATATTCCTCAGCTAGAATCCACCTGAGTTTGCTTCAGCAAGTATATTAGATTCCAATGGCTGCTGTAACAAATTACCACAAATTTGATGACTTTAAAAAAAAATTATTCTTTCAAAGTTCTGGAAACCAGAGGTCCAGAATTAAGGTGACACCAAGGCCATAATCCCTACAGAGACTCTAAGAAGAATTTTTCAATGCTTTTTTCAGCTTCTGCTAGCTCCTAACATTTCTTAACCTGTGGCAGCATTAGCCCCAATCTCTACCTTTTTCTTCACCTGGACTTCCTTTATGTAGGTGTCTGTGTCCAAATCTCTCCTTTTTTGTCTCTTATAAAGACACCAGGTATTGGATTCAGGACCCACCTTAAGTCTAGGATGGTTTTACCTTTAGATACTTAAAAATTATAACTACAAAAATCCTGTTTCCAAATACAGTTATATTCTGAAGTTCGGAGCAGATTTGTTTTTTGAAAAACACATTTTACTAAGGTGTATACAATCCACATGCAATATCATTTATATTAAATTATCCCCTATTATTTGTGCCTTTTTAATGTTCTATCTTTTATTTCATTATCTTCCAATTGTTTTTATTTGTTTTTTTGTTTTATTTTGTTTTGTCTTGCTTCATTTTTTAATAAAATGCATTAAACACATGACTTACAACCCTGCATTAAAATAGTCCCCAAAGTTATGAAAATAATGACAAATCAGTGTTTTTGCTCTTAGTAATTGAAAGTCAGGTAATTCTTTCTCAAATGTTCTATTGCACAGAGATAAGAGATCAGGGTGAGAAAACATACAGTTGCAGGGAGAATATTTGGAGAAACTCTGTTTAAGTCACCTTGAACCACAATGTCATGTACTGCTGGACACCGATTTTGCAACCTCATGGGCTCACAAGTTAAGCATTAGTAGAGTCCTTCCTCCTATCTTGACCAATGACAGGAATATTTTCTATACTCTGTGGAAGTCCATGTAATGGCTTAAACAAATGCTGTCTCCCTGATGGCATGGCTGTAGTTAAGTGATAAACAGAAACCTCCCATGGACTGAACCAATAGTAGATCATGTCAGAGAACTGGAATAAGAATCTCAACAGCAGATTTCCAAAAGTTTTTCATTTTCAAAAGACTGAACATACCAGCTAGGTATAGACTTTTTTGAAATACAAATGATTAGGATATATGCATAGCACATTTAATAAATATTTATTAATGACGATGTTAAAAATTTCCTATGTATTTTACTCCTGTGTGTGTTATTATTATTATTATTATTTTTTTTTTTTTTTTAGTTGGAGTCTCACTCTGTTGCCCAGACTGGAGTGCAGTGGCTGCTCCCAGCCACCGCAGCCTCGACCTGCTGGGCTCCAGCGATCCTTCCACCTCAGCCTTCCGAGTAGCCGGAATTACAGGCATGTGCTACCATGCCCGGCTGGTTTTTTTTTTTTTTTTATTGTAGAGAGGAGGTCTAGTCAAGTTGCCCAGGCAGGTCTTGAACCCGCGGGTTCAGGCAATCCACTCACCTCAGCCTCCCAAAGCGCGGGATTACAGGCTGAGCCACTGAGCCCGGCTTGTGTATTATTATTTTAAACAAAGGCGGTTGCTAGATTTAAAGATATAAGAATAAGCAGCATGTCATTCAGTCAGTATATGCAAATAAAAATCAGAAGAATTAGATAACAAGTTTAACAACTTGTTAGCTGTAGTTATGTAATACGAAATAGAATAAAGTAATGGGAAGTTTATGATTCATTGCCGTTTTGACCTAAAAAGTTTAGAAGTTTGGTTTCTAGTATATCTGATAGAAAAGCATAAAATAAATATATCATAAATAAATTGTTGAGTTATTTGAAAGGAACATTTAGAGGTTAGTATTCCTATACTTTGCCTTATGTCTCTTTTCATAACCACTCAAATAATTGAGAACTAAAATTAGCATACAGCTGGGCTCGGTGGCTCAGCCTGTAATCCCAGCGCTTTGGGAGGCCAAGGTGAGTGGATTGCCTGAGCCCGCGGGTTCCAGACACGCCTGGGCAACTTGGCGAGACCTCACCTCTACAAAAAATCAAAAATTAGCCAGGCGTGGTAGCGCGCACCTGTGGTTCCAGCTACTTGGAAGGCTGAGGCCGAAGGATCGCCGGAGCCCAGCAGGTTGAGGCTGCGACGGCCGGAGGCGGCCACTGCACTCCAGTCTGGGTGACAGAGTGAGACTCCAACTCTAAATACATAAATAAATAAATAAATAGATAAATAAATAAATAAATAAAATAAAATTAGCATGAACGCTATCTCCTTTGTCACAGCTAAGTATGTTAATGCTTTACATTGGTAAACCTGAAACTAAAGTATTACAAGTTTGAATTATCAAATTACCCATTTTTTTCTAAAACATATCTTAAGTTACTTTCAATAGATAATTGTGAAAACGGAGATAGCAGTAAGTACAGTAAATTTATTTTAATTAGTCCTCTAGAAAAGGTGCCAATTTAAGGAGTTTATTAAGTGAATGACTATAGAAATAGGTTATTATAATGTATAAAATAATAAAGCAATCCATGAATCAACAAGTACGATAAAATTTTTTTTTAAGAAATCAGGAATATCAGAAGGTAACACTCTTCTACACAAAATAATGTCAGCAAATAAGTATAGAAAGAATGACGGAAATTAAAAATCATTAGTTTGCAAGCACCATTGCCATAATTATTTCAGACAAGACTTATTGATCTATGCTAAAAATCATTGTGTGAAAGATTGGAAACAATATACTCTAATCCCAGATAATTACCTTCACAGATTATGTGTTAATTACAAAAAAGAAAAGGTGTGCTTGCAAAGTAGAAATGTGGCAATCACTTCCTTAGCCAAGAGATCATACTTACTATCACCAAATATCAGAGAAAGTGAGATAGCATACTTTTTAATGTGATGCACTGTGAAGGATTCCATATCAACTCTGTAGTTCTCCCACTGAAAATGTTTGATCAGAACCTAACCATTAAAGAAGGAAACAAACAACTTTGAACTGATAGCAAAGCCTTTGACATGGATTCTTTGAGCACAGAAATATAGAGAGAAGATAAAAGATAAAAATCAATTAATGACTTGGGGGGTGGGGAATGTAACAGAAATATTTTCAATACTCTAAGGGAATCTACACAATTGTTTAATCAGAAGTTGTCTCTCTGCAGACATGGCTGCAGTGAAGTAACAAACAGAAATCTTATACTCATCAGCAGATTTTTTTGCATTAAAGGAGACTAAATGGTTATGAAAACTAAAAGTAATGTATGATCATTTATTGGATGCTGGGCTGGAGAGATTAAACACTATAAAGTTAGTTTGGGGAAAACTTTGGAAAATTTGAATATGGATTGCATATTTAAAAATGTGCTGTATAAAAGTTGAGTTTACTGGATAAGATCTTTACATTGGGCCACGCGCAGTGGCTCAGTCTGCAATTCCAGCACTTTGGGAGGCCGAGGCGAGAGGATTGCCTGAGTCCGAAGGTTTGAGACCAGCCTGGGCAAGTTGATGAGACCTCTTCTCTACAATAAATCACCAAAAATTAGCCGGGAGTGGTGGCTTGCATCTGTAGTTCCAGCTACTTGAAAGGCTGAGGCAGAAGTATCACCTAAGTTTAGCAGGTGGAGGCTGCGGTGGCTGTGAGAGTGACACTGCACTCTAGCCTGGGCAACAGAGTGAGACTCCAACTCAAAAAATCTTTGCATTATATTTATACAGGAGGATGTTCTTGTTTTAATGATAGGAGGATTGCACATTTGTTGGTGGAGATAAAGCAAATGTAGAAAAGTGTCAAAAACCAGTGTATTAAAGAGTGTATGGGTATTCATTGTACATTTTTAAAAACTTATTTATGGTAAAATAAGTTTTCACGATTCAAAATACAATGTTGAAAAAGTACCAAAAATTTTCTTATGTCATAACAGTGTATGTAGTGAAAAAAGTACGAGGCTGGGGTAAACTTCTTAAGCATCCAACAAGTATCATTTTCCTATGCAGTTGGATAGTTCAGCAAACAAAACAGGCAAAAAGTCCTGCCTTTGTGGAACTTCCACGCATTCTTCTTATTTCTGATTTTCTTTATTTATTAAATGGGTGAGGGGTGAGGGTGGGGAACAGAAATAAATGCTGAACTTGACATCTTAAGATCTCTTTCTATGTATTACACGTTATTTCAGATGGATGAATTTGTTATGAATAGATATGATACCTTGGTTAATGTCTACCACTTAGAAATCTATAAAACATATTGTAATAAAAACACATCAACAACACACACAGCTCATAGTAGACAATTGATCTATCAGTTCCATTGTTCATATTATTAAAGACCCACAGTAAGTTGCAGTTGAAATTTTAGAACTTTACCAATATGCTGACCTGAGAGTTTTGTTTGTAAACTTCAGATAAAAGAAAAAGTAAAATTTTTAAAAAAAATTTTCTTTGTTTGTGGGTCCTGTAGTCTCCATCTTGTCGAAGTCTAAAAAGAAATTCCATCACTATTAATGACACGCATTGCCTCAAACAGAAAATGAAATATAAAATTTTAGTTCAAAGCTAAATTCAGAAGTGATAGCCAGACATGACCTTTTTTATACTTTTAAATATATGCCAACTCAACAAAATACAAATTTTTATTAAAAAACATATGAATTTTTAAAAAATAGAATTTATAGGAAATATTTGAATAACAAATTTATGTGCCGTATAACTGGTACTGGGCCAGAATAAATATACTTCTCTAGATACTGCATAGTGATTTTTAAGGTTGTTTATGTGCTGAATTCAAATGACAGATTAGATAAAATGTGGGTTGTTTTGTTTTCCTATCCATTCTTTTTTGTTTTTCTTTTGCATTTATCAATGTTATTTTTTACATATTTTTCTAGTTTGTTGTTGATGCTACAATAATAATTCAGAACTCTCTAGAGTCTCACTGGATTTGTATTTTTTTTAATTGTCCACCTTTATGTCTTTATGTGTGTATGTATTAGGGAGATGCTGGGGAGGCATTTGAAAATATATTTTCTGTTGAATACACTTGCTATTCAAGTCAACTGTAATGTCCTGGGAAAGTAGAAGGAAGGAAAGTGGGAACTTCCATATTTATTTTTAATGAGATATCTTAGAAAGCTAAGAACCTTGAGGTAAGAAAGGAGAAATAAGGTATAACTGTGAAGTGGATACTGGGCTTTGATTTTATATGGGGGAGATGAGGGAAACGGAAGGAGATTTTTCTAGACAGAGAAAATGGAAATCAAATGTACTTAAGTCACTAATAAAGCAGGGGTGAGAGTGATAGTGTTGGAAAATTCCTTCTAAAATAGAAGAGAGATGGGGAATTCTCACATGCCTCTGAGCAAGAGTACTTAATTGTTTTTAAATATAGAAGAGAGGAATGAGTTTCAGCAAATACAATGAAAAAGAAACTTTCTTTTCCTTGACTCTTTGTCTGGTAAAAGATAGGTGGGAAACGGGGAGACCTTGCCTCCTTTCCTTCTTTTCTATCTTTTTAACCATTTTTCCCCTCTCTCTACTGCACAACGGCATGATGGGAAAGCTGTTTCCAGCCAATAAAAAATAGGAAGTGAAATGGAAGTGAAAGGAACTTATATTTGTACTTATGTCTGAGACTTGGTCAAGTTATGAAGCAGATAAAGTATAGCTTAGGAAGGCTCTTTGTCTCCTTTTCTCTGGATTTTTCTTCCCACACTTCTCCTTCCACAGGCACCCTTCCTTCTGCTCTCTTTATTGCAGAACCTTCACCTGGTCTGCTCTTTCTGGACTAGTCTCACCTCCTACCAGGTCTGTCCCCAAACTTAAAGCAACTGGTTACTCTCCCTAAATGTTGAGAGGCTGACATCTAGGCTTCCTTATCACAGTGATATACAGCTTTGTCCATCATCAGGGCTCCACAAATGCCGGTGGAAAACTTGTAAGAAGGATAAAGAAAGGAAGACAAACAAGGAAGAAAGGATGGATGGTTGTTAGTTGTTATTCCTCTCATGAGTACCTGATTTTTAAAAGGCTATACCTGGAGTTGTAAGCTAACCCTCAAAGAGCTCTTTAATGGAGAAATGTATATGTCATGAAACTGACCCTATTCCTGAAATCTTTAATGTGATGATTGGAAAGATCTCCCCACTTTCCTTCACTTGAGGCTGTAAAATGTAGGGACAATTTCCATCTCTTGAAATGTTTTAGTTTTCCTCCACGTAGACTAGTTTCAACTTATAGCACTAGGTTTCCAAGTTTCCAAATGTAAGTAAAATATGTAGTCACGTTAATGGTTAGTGGTTAGGTGCTTATAAAATATTACTACAGCAACTCTGGGAGGCTGTTTTAAGTAGAAATACATGCAGTTGCTGAGTTCTGTCAAGAGATGGTGCCATTTATACACAATAATGCACATTCTTTAAATTTAAACAGTTTTTCAAAAGCATGAATATGAAAAGATAATTGTACTTTATGTTTTATTAAGTTTGTATGCTTTCAGTAATCATTTCATATATCATAATTTCTGATGTTTTATTTTGTAACTTTCATCGGCTACAATTTCTGTTAGAAGCAGCTTCATCAGTTACTAAGGAAAAAAAAAATTAACAAGGAAAAAATACCTTCCACCCCCCCCAAACACAAAGTTATTCCAACTGTATTTTGATTCAAAGTTGTATAAAGAGAAAGGGTTAGATAAAGCTACTGAGATGTTCCCAAATGAGTCTTCTGAGTGTTAGCTAGCTTGGTCAGAGGACACTTTAAGAACCACAACTATTTGATAGGAATTATCCCTCAATCATGAGAAAATGGTTTTCTAATGATACTTTTTGCTTTTCGTTCTATGACAGCTTCTCATCAATCCATAAATGCCCATAGCTGGTTCTGTCAACAATTTTTGGTTTGTAGATTATGTGCTTTATGAGGCAAAACATAGCAACACAAACATTTAAATCACCCCCACATTTTACAGCCTTGACTGCTGTATTTTATATAAAGGCCACAACATGAATATTGTTATTGATGAAAATTGGATATGCCCGGAAGGCCTCTGCTTACTGAAGTTGCAAATGGAGCAGACTAAGAAATCAAAAGCTTATCCTGAGAAAGGTGAGTGAGGAGTAAATGCCTCATAACAGTTAAAATTGTCATTTCTAGAGGTCAGAAAAAATAAAAAGGAAAAGGGGGTGTTTTTCTTCATTTGGGAAATTTGATTTCCAATATTACTTGAACACAATATTAGTAACAAAAGTTAAAAAAGGAATAGCACAGTTTCAGTTACTTAGAAAATTAATTAGTATGAAGAACTTAAAAATAGTTTTAAAATATTACTATAAGCTAGAATCTGTTTTTGTTTGCTTTATTTTGTTTCCTTTCTTTTAGTTTTTATTTATCATGGGACTACAGATTTTATCATTAAAATACAACAAAACTTGTTCAATGTTCCTCAAAATGCTTCCATGATGATCAGCATTCAATGCAGACCAACATGCTGTAACTATACAGTATACACTTCAATCTGGAAAGTAAGGGATTTATGCTTTGCAGACCGGTGGGACATTTATTAAGCCAATTCTAATCTTCCTAGAAGTTGTATATTAACTTGAGCCTTCACTATTCATCTAAAATAATACTTTTAAAAAAACTTTATTAAAACTCTAGCAAATGGCTGAGAGTACTCCAGCAAAGCCAAAACAACTGTCAAGGAGTATCTCTATATAAAATGGACTAATTTCTGACAGGCAAACTTGAAACTTAGATTTTTCAGGGTGACACATAACCAGCCATGCTTTGTCGGCCAGTAACTAGTTACTAGATCATTCTTCCCCTTCTAATAACTTTGATACCTATAAGAATATAAGTTGTTCAGAGACTGAGTTGGTCTTTTTCAGAGTGTATTACTTACATGTGTTTGTAAGCAATAGTTAAATAATATAAAAAAGAGCATAGTTATATTTCTTTTACTAAATAATTAATAATAATATTAATAATTAATATAACATTTTCTTCTTTATGATTTTTCCTGGGATTATGCCAGTTACTTGACATATTTTACCAAATTTTATACTCTAAAACATTGATGTAAGCACTATTGTAATATTTAAGTCCAACTTTAAGCTAATCATACGAATAAAAGCTTTTCCACTTAGTGTATAGTCTCTGTAAAATAATTATAATATAATTTGTAAGTGAATAAAATGAACTTCCTTAGAAAATGTTGATAGGTATCTTTTATGTATCCTTATATATCCCTTAACAGAATAAAAAGCTTAACTAGTTGATTGGAGATTTACAAAGTATTAAGTAATGATTTAATGATGAGTAGAGCTTGGAACTTTTTGGAAGAAAATTAATGTTGACAAAAATAATACTTCTTGAATTGAAGCAAAGGATATATAAATTAATTCATTGAGACCTCATCTCTACAATAAATCAAAAAATTAGCCGGGTGTGGTAGCGCGCACCTGTACTTCCAGCTACTTGGAAGGCTGAGGTGGAAGGATCGCTGGAGCCCAGCAGGTCGAGGCTGCGGTGGCCGGGAGCGGCCACTGCACTCCAGTCTGGGCGACAGAGTGAGACTCCAACTCAAAAAAAAAAAAGTTAATTCATTTATGAGGCCATTAAGAACTCATTTCTTAAATGAGAATTGTAAGGTTCTCAAAAATATCTGAATATTTACTGTTTACCATACCACTAGTAAATTTGCAGAATGATAAAAATAGCTAATACTCTTGAGTACTTATGGCCTGGATCATATGCTAAGCAATCTCCAGGCATTATCATATTTAATACAAGAAGCTCATGAAGCAGATACTATTGTTGCCATTTCACACAAGAAATATAAGCCAAGAAACTTGGCTAAGATTAGTATGAGATATAAGATGCCAGGACTGGACAAGAAGTTAGGTTTTCCCAGTAGAAAGGCCATCTCATGCTCTTAACAGTATGGTAGCCTTCCCTCAGCAAAAAGAGTCTGAAATCTTCTACTATGGATGTGTGGAACACATTAAACCAAAATAAAGTTGTATATCACCAAAAAATACTTTAGTGCAACCCTCATTGGCCCTTACCAATCAAGATCAGTAAATAATAAGGATTGATTATATGCACTTGAAAGAATAAATTCCTGTCCTGAAGAGGTAGAAAACAGATTATTTACTCCAACTTTAACTGGAAACATTCTGATTGTATAACCTACAGAAATAAAATAGTATACTGAGGCATATAAAGAACTGAAGTTACACTCACCACGAATTATAACACCACACAACAAACATTATTAAAGACTTGATTGTTTTTAGACCCACTTACGACATTTGGAAGGAAAAGCCTCATAATTGTTCATGGCATCGAAAAAGCTTTCAGGGAAAAAGGAGTATTTTAAAAATTAGAGCTAATTTTTTTAAGGTTTATGTGTTGCGAGCAATCCATTCAATGAAGGTTGACTTTGAAGCTGGAAGTAAGACATTAATATGATGCCATTAACAATTTACATTAACAATAAGCATTCTCTGAATAGTATTAGCATATTCTCAATAGACCTGTAGCCAGCACTTACACTGCTTGATTCCTGAATAAACCATCCAATATAAGATGAATTTTGAGTTTTTATGAGTTATGCATTAAAAAGGTGACTTGCATATGTTGTGTTTTATACAGATAGCATTAAGATTTCCTAACTAATTACTTTTTTTCAAAAAATTATTTTATGGACAAAATTTTAAGGATTCTTTGAAAAGATAAAGTTGAGCCTTTCAAAGAAACCACTGCCATCTCCCACTGACCGGAAGAACTTTGATCATGACTTTGCCATCTCTACTTCCTTTCATGGGGTACACAATATCGTTCGAAACCGGAGCAAAATTCGCAAGGTGATCTGGTTGGTGGTGGTCCTGGGCTCCATCTCCCTGGTGGTATGGCAGATCTACAGTCGCTTGGTCAACTACTTCACATGGCCAACCACAACGTCTATAGAGGTTCAGTATGTGGAAAAGATGGAGTTCCCAGCAGTGACATTTTGTAATTTGAACAGGTAAAAAGTAATCTTTTAATAATAATTAGTTTTTATAATTTTCTAGTATAGCTTTTCTTGGATGATTGACACAGGATCTTTTGGGGTGAAATTTAATGTATGTTAAATCATTGAAGTTTTAAAATTCCACTTAAAAGCAAAACTTAGGAGAGTAAAGAAGTTTACTAATTTCTTATTTATTTTACTTATTTCCTTCTGTTTTTCCTTCCTTTCACAATTATATGGTAGGTAACATACAAAACCCTGTAGTTAAATGGATTGAAAAGTCTTGATCTTTGCACTTCAAAAGTTTAATTAGCAAACAAGAGAAACATAAATAATCACAATGTAATATGGTACTTGCACAGTACAATAACACCATGTGCAAGGGCTCTGAAAGCACATAGAATAAAGTAACAGTTTCTATCAGGTATGTTATGGAAGTCTGGGTATTAATAGATGATGAGAAGTTCCTAGTGGAGATAAAGAACTGGTAGAGGGAATTACTGTGCAAACACACAAAGATATAAAATGTTCTAGCGTACATAAGATGAGATATTTAATATAGTAGAGGCAGGACCAACCCCATGAGTGTGAGATCCATGACACCTTATTTAATGTCCTGCCTCTACTGACTTGAGTTCTTGACTGCAACTTACCCCTGAAAACTATAATCCACTGACTATATGCCAAGTCTGCTGTGAAGAGGGAAGCTTTCCCTTAGGAAGCCATCCAAGCAAAGCCTTGTAATTGCCTATGGTGAGGCCTGAAAGTTCATATACAGGATTATTGCCTAGGGGTAGGGAGAATCCTTAAGACCCCCCACTTATCTATTTGACCATTGGTAAATTACTCAAACTTCTTAGTTTCAATTTTTTTTTCCTGATTTGGAGTCTCTGTCACCCAGACTGGAGTGCAGTGGTCGCTCCCAGCCACCGCAGCCTCGACCTGCTGGGCTCCGGCGATCCTTCTGCCTCAGCCTTCCAAGTAGCTGGAACTATAGACGCTCACTACCACGCCAGGCTAATTTTTGATTTATTGTAGAGATGAGGTCTCACCAAGTTGCCCAGGCAGGTCTCGAACCCTCGGGCTCAGGCAATTCACTCACCTCAGCCTCCCAAAGCGCGGGATTATAGGCTGAGCCACTGAGCCCAGCAGTTTCAATTTTTATATTCAAAAAATGAGATACTATAATCTACAATTTTTATATTTATTAGACAAGGTAATAGGTACTCCATTTTGTTTCATTCCTGGGGTATTTCTAGAAGAGGTGTCTAATATATAGTAGATATGAAAGCTGTATGAGTGACTGTTTGTATTTTAAGAACTCAAGATATGTATCAAGGTCCCCCCAAAATAAAAACAGGTCAACCCCTACCTCAAATAATTTTCAATACTCTTGCCTCACAATATTTTAAATGTTATTTATTCTGACAAAAGCAAAGATTGATTGTAGGTATCCTTGAGTGAAGAAAATGTAGCTGCCATTTCCAGAGTGGCAATGTGAGGAGGCCCACAGACTCTGCCTTCCAAAAACAATCATAATTAGTGAAATTTTATTTTTTCAAGAGTAACAATTTGAAGTATTTTTAAATTGTTCTAATTGAATATAACCAACAGAGAAATATTTATCCAAGAACATCTACTAAATCTTAGTAAGAACCATGATAGTCTACAGAACTTGAACCACAAACCTCTTCCCCTTTCTGTCTCAACAAGACAGAAGTTACACTCTGGAAGAGTCTGACCAAGAGGATAATGCTTTTATTCTCAGCTTCCAGTCAAGGACTACAGTGTGTTTGGAAGATGAAGATTGTCAATACATCTCACCAAATTCAATTTCATGTTGCGGAAGCTAAATTTCAGATGAGTTTGACTTAAAAATTAGGGACTCCTTTCCTCTACATGACTCCCTGTAGGGTAAAGGCTGTACCCCAGGCATGGTAGGCAGATAAAACTTGAGCATTATCACTCTTATCACAGCCTGCTTATAGGGTGGAGTTTCCACATTAGGGGAGGTAAGTCAGAGGAGCAGAAACTACTATGCTGCCCAGAACCCTGCCTGTAAAGATTTTGCCCAAGAAAAGAGATGGGACATAAAATAAGAACTGTGAAGATCTCCCTAAGGAAACTGACTCTGCTTATAAGAGTATGGTGAAGTACAAGCCCTCTGGGAATTCTCAAAAATAATATATATTTTGGTGGCAAACAAGTAATAGAAAACTGGTAACTCAATGAGATCAACAAAATAAATTATTGTTTACCAATGAGAATCCAGAAAAGAGACACCCAAGAGCTCCTCTGGAGTCAAACAGCTCTGAAAGACTGGCCTCAAAAATTGCTTCTGCTGTGGAACTCAAATTTAGATCAGACTGTGGAGCAGTTTATGCTCCAAAGCCAACAATTAGTGGAGCTTAACACCTAGGTATGATACAGACAGTCAGCTTAACAGAGAGAGTAGGAAAAGGGACAGTCAGGCCTGCTAGAATAACTGCCTTAAAGGATAACTGTATCCATGCTAGGATTCCGTTCCCTCTAGTAGTGACATCAGAGACTTCACACAGTTGGAGAAATTAGACTTTACCAGAAAAGCCTACCCAAGTCATTAAACAAGTTAAAAAAATGCAAAAACAAGCCCAGGAAGGGGGAGATTAGTGTAGTTGGTAGAATAGTATTTCCCCAAAATTCATATTTGCTGGAAACTCAGGGGATTTTATTTGAAAATTGGGTCATTGCAGACAAAATTAGTTAAATTAAGATGAAGTTGTACTACAGGAATGTGAGCTATAAATCCAATGACTGTTGTCCTTATAAGGCAGGAGAAGACACAGAGAGATATGGGGGAAAGTCCTCATGAAACAGAAACAGAGACTGGAATTATTCTTCCACAAGACAAGGAATATTTGAGAACAAAAGACATGAGATCTATAGAAAACAAAAACTAAAATGAAAGATGCAAGTCTAACTATATTAATAGCCCAATTAAATCTAAATGGATTAGAAAATCCAATCAAAAGATAGAGGTTGTCAGATTGAATTTGAAAAAAAAAAAAAATACCCTAAAGGCCCAACTATATTCTGTGTGTAAGATATGTGCTTTAGATTAAAGGTGGTCTAAGTTAAAAGTAAAAGAATGAAAAAAGGTATTTCATGCAAACAGCAATGATCAGAAAACTGGAGTGCTTAGAACAGAAACCTATCTCAGGCAAAATAGTCTTTAAAACAATATTTGTGACTAGACATAAAGATAGTTATTTTATATGGTAAAGTGATCAATTTATTGGGAAGATATAATTTAACCTAAATAATTGGATTATGCAATATTCTACTCTCAGTAATCAATAGAACAGCTAGACAGAGGACCAACAAGAAAATAAAAGAGTTAGAAGACTTAACCGTCTTTATAAACAAACTAGACATAACAATCTATAGAATATTTTATTCAACAGTAGCAGAATACACATTCTTCTCATGTGCACAGTCTCTTAGGATAGATCATCTTGGAGTCCGTAAAATAAAGTAAAATTGGTTGAAAAGATTTTAAACCATTCAAAGTATGTTCATCAACCTCAATTATATAAAATTAGAGACCAATACTCAAAATAAATGTGGGATATTCACAAGTATGTGAATATTAAGCAACATACTCCTAAATAACCAACATGTCAAAGAAGAAATTACAAAGGAAATCAGAAAATACTTGGAGATAAATTAAAATAAAAACATAATACCAGACTTATGGTATGCAGCTAAATCAGTGCTTAGAGGGAAAGTTATAGCTGTAAACACCTACATTAAAAATAAGATGATGTATAAAGAAAATATTTAATACTCTATGATCTAAATACTCTTATAATTTGAAGTATGAAAATATAATTCATTTTGCATAGCTCAAATCTCAAATCAATGATTTCAATTTCTGTGTTACACAGTGGTATTTTAAAAATTGATAGTGTATCTTAGCTTAGTTAAATATAGTAAGTAACCAGACGAAAAGGAGATTTAATATTCTAGAGGCTATAATTATAGAATAGAAAAGTTCTTAATTATAAGATAATTATTCTTCCTTAGGGAACAAAGAACGAAGACATTATTAGCATTATAAGCATGAGAGACATCTACAACTCCCAAAGTCTAATTTTCCAGATAGATACTTTGCATATCAGTTCTTGAGCATCATACCCAACATTGCTCAGCAAATTAATGACAGTTCAAAAAAAGAACTCAAGCTATTTTCTAGTTTTCTTTTTCTTTTTTTTTCTTTTCTAGTTTTCAAAGCCAATGATCTTTAAACATTTTGGTTCATGTGAAATATAAACAAAACCTTTTAAAAAGTACATATTTAGCTTGCATATTTTAAATTGATATTTACAGTTTTAATCATAATTTTCAGTAAGTTTATTTCTTATTTTTAGTAGATCAAAATATCATATTTGCCAGGTGTGTTGGCTCACGCCTATAATCCCAGTAATTTGGGAGGTGGAGGGGAGAGGATTGCCTGAGCCCACGGATTTAAAACCAGCCTGGGCAACATGGCAAAACCTCGTCTCTACAATAAATCAAAAAAATTAGCCAGGCATGTTGGCATGTCACAGTAGTTCCAGCTATTTGGAAGACTGAACCGGAAAGATCACCTGAACCCAGCAGGTCAAGGCTCCAGTGGCTGCGAGCGTCCCACTGCACTCCAGCATGGGTGACAGAGTGGACTCTGACTCAAAAAAAAAATCATATTTATATTAAATTATATTATCATAAATATTTAATGTTATAAGATATATCTATGTGCTAAAATGATTTATCGTAATAGAAGTAAATATTTTATATAATTTCATGAAATTTTAACTACTTCAATTACTGAAACACACTAGTAGGTAGAAATCATGTAAAATTTGTATCTGTGGACTTTATTCAAATATCTAAATTTAGAAAATCTTACCAAATAACCTAGTTACATATAAAATAATACATTTCATTATACTACAGATTCTGTCAATTTTAGAGGATACCAGCAAGGGCCCACCTAATGCTAAGCTCTACCCTAACTTAGAAGCATGTGTATGACAGAGAAAGACAAGGTTTTAGGAGCCTTGATTAATTCTTTAAAAAGTTTTCCCCTGAAGCAAGATCAAATGTAATGATGTATCCCTATGTCAGGGTTCCTTAGGTGGTTATACACCAATATGCATTCCATACTAAGATTTGAGATGGGTAACAGGTTAAAACTCTTTCTCATATGGAAGAAGAACCATTATAATAAGAGAATATGAAAATGTATTCCCTTACAGTTCTATGTGCATCGAGCCACTCAGACATGCACATCCCAGTTTGAATGCCATTGCCCTAAGCTAGGTTGTTTCTGAATAACTTGAGGGAGAAAATAAAGTAAAGCTTATCATTGCAATTTCCTGAAAGTTGCCATGATAAGGTTTGGGGAGAGGGTCTGTTGATCCCAATTCTTATTTTAACAGAGGGAATCCTCTGTAAAACAACACTGCCAGCAGAAAATCGACACCCAACATGGGGAAACTTTTCCAAATGATTTGGATTTTTAGAAAAGGTTGACTTTTTGCAATAGGTACCAGGGACCTATCCAGTGTATGTCACAGCAGATTATTTTATTTGTTATAATTATTTTTTTACTTTTAATTTTTTCTATTTTAAGGATGTAGAGTACAATTCAGGGATATGTATACAAGTGTTCATTATGCAGGTACCCTTGTAGATGAGGTGTGTCCCCCCACTCCTGGCAGATTTCCACTACTGCCAATCCTGCATCCCCCCACCCTGGCAGTTTCCTGCTACTTTTCTTATAGTATTACAAAAATTGTTCAAGGTCTGCTTATGAGTGAGAGTATGTGATATTCAGTTCTTTGTTTCTGTGATAGATTGCTTAGTATTATAGACTTTAAGTTCATTCGGGTTGCTGTGAAGTTCATGATTTTGTCCTTTTTGACTGTGTAATATTTCATCATGTATATGTACCACATTTTTTCTATCCAGTCCTCTTTTGATGGGCAGCATGGTTGGTTCCATGTCCTTGCTATTGTGAACAATGCTTCAATAAACATACGTGTGCAGTTATCTTTTTTTTTTTTTTGAGTTGGAGTCTCACTCTGTCGCCCCGACTGGAGTGAAGTGGCACACTCCAGGCCACCGCAGCCTTGCCCTGCTGGGCTCCGGAGATCCTTCCGCCTCAGTCTTCCAAATAGCCGGAACTACAAGCGAGCGCTATCATGCCCGGCTAATTTTTTTTTAATATATTGTAGAGTCGAGGTCTCGCCAAGTTGCCCAGGCGTGTCTCGAACCCACGTGCTCAGGCAATCCACTCGCCTCGGCCTCCCAAAATGCTGGGATTACAGGCTGAGCCACCGAGCCTGGCTGATATCTTTATCATGGAGTGATTTGAGTTCTTCCAGGTATATTCCCAGCAGGGGCATTGTGGTGTCATATGGAAGGTCAATTTTAAAATCTTTTAAAAATGGTCACACTGTTTTCCACAGAGGCTATACTAGTTTACACTCCGACCAGCAGTATAGAACAGTTACCTTTTTGCCGCATTCTCTCCCTCAAGCAGATTATTTTTTAACACCCTTCTCTACATGACAAAATTATTTTCAGAAAGTTATAAAAGTAAACAAATGCTAATAATGGCCTGTGTGTGTTTATGCCAATAAAAATGTTAAAAATAAAATAAGTATAATGCAAAAGTAGGACAAAAGGTAATGCACTAATACTTTTTGACACAAATGCATTTAAAAAAATTTTTTAATCTGTCACAGTAATGAATAATAGCATTGTATTTAAACTTTTTAGACTTTCTGAATATTTGTCAATGATTTCATCAAAATTAACTTTCTTCATGTATTCATGTATCACACCACAACTACATTTGTCAGTCTAGCTTAATTCATAATTGACTAAACAACATTTATTAATTTTAATTTTAAAAACATGAAACAATGGCTATACAAATAGGAAAGTAAACTCACAATAATACATTTGGTAGAAATTCAGAAAATCAGATTTTTCAATTATTCCAGAAATTGTAATAATGCTCATGTCTTTTTTTTTTTTATCATTTCCAGTGGTTTTTAAGTGTCTTTGTGTCAAAAATGTTCACTAAAATAAATTCATCCTAAAATTCATCATAAATTTTCATTATTCTTGGTAAAAACTTCTGAGTTTTACTTTCTTCTACAAAAATCAGAGGTGATTATCAAATGTATGATTACTGATCCATTGTTTTAGGCTGAGTAACTCAAGTAATAGTTTTTAATCTTTACAATAACTGTGCTTGTTTATTTACTCCAAATCTGTTTAAATGCAAACATTTGTGTTAAAAATGTTTAATACAAGGTGAATTTGTCACTCTCATCAAATATAAAGTAAATACATATCAAATATTTTATTAATTAGAAAATGGGAAGATGTTAACATTGACTGAAAGGAGAATACATGGTAGATTTGGATTTGTTTTGGCAGAACTCAATGAAGGGCTGAATCAGGCATCAACGTGGACATCAAATGAAACTTGCTCATTTGGGTCATATAATTTAGGAGGTGTAGTTAGGACTATCAATAGGCATTAGAAGGACAGATTCAGATCTGCTAACAGATTGGTTATCAGATGTTAAATTGTTTAAGTAAACACATATATTTTAATGATTACTTTCTTTTAATAGACTCTTACCAGTATATGTTAAGTAAAAGAGTATGGCAAACTCCATCTAAGCACTGTTTCTGAAAGAATAGTTTAGACCGATTTTGAATTTCAAATTAATATTGAAATTAAACTCAGTGCAAAACATTTAGGTTTTATGCTGAACAATATGTCTTATAAAAAATTTTACTTCCTTGATCCTAATACTTTTAGACTTTATTCATTAAATTTAATTCATCTATATAATTTACTTTCATGTTCTCTAATAGAATAATACAAAATTTTTAAAGAATACTGCAACGTGCCGTTCCATTAAACCTTTATATTATCTATTATATTTATAGATAAATTGTGATAATCCCTTTATCTGCATAACCATTTTTTAGAAGAGTCCAGTGAACACTGTGTCAAGGAGTATTGACTCAGCCTGTCCCAGATTCCAAAGTTGCAGGGCTTTGGATGATGATCCTTGGTATCCTGACAGTAATTTGGATTTAGAAACTCTAAGTTGCTTAGAAGTTCATCTCTCAATATAGAGTTAATGCTGTGCTTCTCCCCAAATCAGTTACTAATATAAATTGTTAACCCTTCAAGAGATCTCAGAAATACTTTTGAGCAAGAAAAGCAAGGTTATTAGAGATACTATAGCTAGGTAAAATACCAGCATGATATAGACTTAATAGTTTCTCAGAATAAGGAAGTCAAGAAGGATATTTATAGAGTTTTAGGACCTGGTCTGGCCTTGCAAGACTCAGAGCTGGTTAAGTAAAGTATTATATTAGATGCTGATTATGAAAAGTTTCTCGTATCTTAAAGAATGAATAATTTTGGCTTGGGTTTTTTTTCCTCCATTTTTTGTTTTGTGTATGCTCTACTTTGAATGAAAATGGATTTAGCAAAACTTTTATTAAAAATAAAAAATGCAAATATAATTTTATAATATAATGTAAATAAAAGTAAAAATAAACGCTGACTCATAAAGAAGGCCCAGGCATGCACACAGACAACACATCCCACCTATGTACCAAGAGTGGACTACACATTCTGTTAAACATTTCCTCAGCCTATTTTAAGGAGACCTTTTGTCCAATTTAAGATTTATAATATCCAAAATATGAAAATATTGATCAAGTTTTAAAAAGACTGTTAAGTCATGCAACTACGGAACCATATGCAATGTGAGGCAGAAATTGTTCAGCAAAATAAACAATCTACAAATAATCTAGTAGTAAGGCTAAATAGATTCCTTCTGCTTTGATTGCCAGAAAACACACTAGCAATGAGGCAATTATTTAATTAATACTTACCTAATACTATATTCTAGACCTTCTTCTAAATGTTTTAGGAAAAATAATGAATGTAATCATCAAAATAACATTTGAGACAGATTATATTAACAGTTGCATATTATAATTTAGTTTCATTTTACAAGCGAGGGAACTATGTCATGGGGAGATGAGGAAATTCTCTAAGTCATACCATTAAGTGCTTTTAACAATTAAAGGTTGACTGCAGCAACAGAATCACTATGAGTGGCATAGAATAAAGGACTTATTGTAGGGAGTAAGCCTCACTCACGCATAGGATCTGGTTAGGCAGTCTCTCTGTAAGTCTGTTGACTGTGTTTCTGGTGCTGGGCCTGCAGTCAGCAGGGTCAGAAGTCAGAGGGGAAAAATTGGTGTGAAGTGGGAGAAGAACATACAAACTGAAAATGTGTGTCTCTTTTTCACCACCTCCAATCTTGATGATGTGGGTGACCTGCAGGATAGTTGGCACCTTTCCCAGAATGCACTCTCACCTAACCTGGTATTTGAAGAAGCTGAGGGAGGAGATCAGACAGGAGCTATGGTCTCGGCTGCTGTCCTACGTCCCATACCAGCAAGTTGAGTCAGCAGAGCTATGACCACACCTGCACTGTAAGGAACCTCAGAGCTTGTGCTGAGACACATACAAGAATGGGAATGGTGGGGAATACAGTTCTAACTTGGCTAAGCAGCCACAGAACAAAGCTACACAAAGGAAACCTGACTTTTAAATATATTCTTGACACCTACATATTCCTACCTATTCTTTTAAGTTATGTTTTGAAGATTCATTAGGTGTGAAGATTCCAGACCAAGGTGTGGAAGGTATTTCAGGTAAATAAAACTGTACAGACAAATAGAAGATACCTCTTTAAAGCAGTTATATAAGGAAAGATGGAATGTGTCAAAGACATCTTAAGAATTAGTTTTACTTGAATGTCTTGCAAAATAGGAAGAGTGTAGGTGATAAGAAGAAACTAATAAAAACCAGATGTTTGGTCTCTGTCTTCTAGAAAAGTGCAAGTTTTTGTTATTCTAGCTGTTGTCTTTATTTCTACTAATAGGTTTCAAACAGATGCTGTAGCAAAAGTTGGTGCTATTTTTTTCTTATGGCATATTGTATCCAAAGTTCTCCATCTTCAGGAAATCAGTACCAACACCACGGGCTTTAAAGAGGCTACTGATTTTGTTGCAAGTCACCAAAACTTCAGCATTGCAGAATTTATCAAGAATAATGGTTTTTATCTCAACAGTAGTACTTTGTTGGACTGTGACTTTTTTGGAAAGCCATGTGGCCCAAAGGTAATGATTTGATAATTCTGTAAATATAATCAATATAATAAGCTATTTTACTGTACTGTTTCACATTGAAATAAAGTTTACTTCCATATGGAATCAGTCTAAATTTGGTCAAAGATCATATTTCACTAACTCAGTCTTACGATATTGGAGTGTGGAATACCCATGAGACAAATTTCCTCTTTAAAGCAGTTAGATAAGAAAAGATGGAATACAGAAATCTTTGTTTGCCTTTCTTGTAGCATAGTCCTTCCAAAAGAAAAATAATCTAACACAAGAGTTTATTTTAATTTTTCCATTCATCAGCAAACTATTATAAGATAGAATTTTCATCATCATTAAGCAGCCATTACTTTGTTTTCATGCTTCTGGTATTGCATTCGAGGCTATAGAAAATAAAAGGACCTTAACATTTCACTATGAAAAGTATATATATATTACACATAATAAATATATATTCACTTATAACATAAAATTCTTTTTTACGTTTTATATAATTAATTTACACTTAAGAGAAAGGGCTGGATATATCTGAAATTTATTAACAAAGATTTGTAGGCAATTTTATCCATTTTCCCTGTATCAGCAATTCTGCAAGCTGTATTGTTAGGGGAGCCTAAGTAAACATCACAAATTCTTGGTTCTGGAATACAATTCCTTATCCTTTTATTAGATTTCCTTAGCATGGAGTAAATAGAAAAAAAAAATATCTGAGAAACATTTGACAGAAATGAGGACTCAATTTAGACTCTACATTTAGAAAAGAAGCTCTTCTATGCTGCTTTCATTTACCATCACCTTTAACTCATTATCAAGAAATTTTGTATTAGAGATGAAATTTTCAACTGTGTATTACAGAAACTCAATTCTGTAATAGTAAGTTGAAGAGTAAAAGTAATGAATTAGTTTAATTATCTAGAATCTCTAAGAGTAGGGCTGGCTTCAGAAAATGATGAACCAAGGGGCTTCAAGACTATCGCTAAGATTCTGTCTTTGTCTCCATCTCATAATTTTTTTTTTTCTTTTCTTCTTTTTATAATATGAAACCCTTTGAAAAAGGGACCGAGTACTTAATTCACAGACACCAACACCAAAAGTACAAGTTATAAAAGGAGACGTTTTTATTAGCCAAGAGCCGGGCCGGCGGCCACTTGCCTGCTGGACATAACAGTCCCACAGCAAGGGGCCCCCATTAGCTGTAGCGGCTTGCTTAAATGGGGGAAAACCACATTAGGACTTTCCAAGTGGGCCAGACCGCAACATCCTGGAGGCCTAGGTACCTTTCAAGCAATGCTAGCAGGGTTCACAGAAGCAAAAAAATAAGCTGTTAAATAATTTAACCAAACTTTTTAACTGTGCAAAGGCTTAGTACATGTTTAACTGTGCAAAGACTGAGTTTATACTTAGTCTAGTTTTTGACATTGTAGATGTCTTTTAAGCCCCCTTCCACATTCCCCCCTTTCAGTTGTTCCTGGAGTCAAATCATTGACTCTTCATACAGGGGATTATATTGAGTTCTGAAGATCATTAATTTTATTGATGACACACTATTTTTAATATAACCAAGGAGGCTTATGTATGGGTCTTGGTTTTTCCAAGGAGCAATAATTTCACATCCCCATGCAGCACAGTGGTATTGTCCTGCTTTCTGGCAATGGGCTGGTCCCGATGCCGGGCAAGCATAAAAACCAACAGATTTAAGTTCTTTTTTATAAGCTAAGGTGCCGCATTCATCAGTGTGTGTGCCCCCAAGAGTTAGACCTGACCATAATTTAAAAAGGTCAAAATTAAAGACAGGCTGCCCGCTTCCTCTGTAGGTGGCAATTACGGTCCCAGTGACGGTATTTCTCAGTTTCCAGGAATAGTTCCCTGGAGTATAGGGATTACACGGGTTAGGCCAATAGGCCTCAAGCTGGGGAAAGTATGCAAGGAATATGATTAATATACCAGGGTCCGCAAAAGTCTTATCTTTAGAGGATCTTCTCCAGTAGCTGGTTTGACAACTTTCCATATTTCCGGGGGCATGGTGGTGGCTGCCTTTACTTGTGAATGATGAATCCAGGGATGGACACCGCTGACTTTGACGGTCATAGGAGTAGTAAGGATCACTATGTGGGATCCTTTCCACCTGGAGCCTCAGCTTTGTGCCGTTTTATCCAGACCTGGTCACCGGGCTGGAATGGGTGTGGATGTTCTGCAACCGGTTTCCAGAAGGCTGCCTGCACAGTCTCAGTGACAGCTTGCTGAACTCTTTGAAGAGCCTGCAGTGATTGAAGCAAATTATGGTTAGACAGTTCTAGTGTTTTTTCCAGTCCAATTTTTGGAAGTAATGGCAGGGGCTATCCAAACAGAATTTCGAAGGGGGTTAGAACCTTGATGTAGGAGGTACGTCTGGCCCTTAAGAAGGCATAGGGAAGGAGTATTACCCAACCTTCACCAGTTTCCAGGGTTAATTTGGTTAAGGTCTCTTTAAGCGGCTGATTCATTCTTTCTACCTATCCTGAGCTCTGGGGATGATAAGCACAATGTAAGTTCCAATTTATCCCCGAGGTTTTTGCAATACCTTCAGTAAGTTTAGAAATATATGCTGGGCCATTATCTGAGCCTATTGAGATAGGTAGACCATATCTTGGTATGATGTCATTTAAGAGTTTCTTTACTGTTACAGAAGCAGTTTCAGTTTTTGTAGGAAATGCCTCAACCCATCCCAAGAAGGTGTCTACCAAAACCAATAGGTATTTATATCCATATTGCCCAGGTTTGACTTCTGTAAAGTCTATTTCCCAATGTCTCCCGGGGGTTAGTCCCCTATCTCAGACCCCTTGGGTGGATACACTGACTTTAGCATTATTAGTCTGCTGGGCTGACACACAGCTTTGAATGAGCTCTTGGATGAGCTGATCCAGATGAGGGAGATAGAATTCTTTTCTTATAAGTTCAGTTCGTTTTGTCCTTCCTAAATGAGTACCTCCATGGAGCTGCCTTAGGATTTGTTGTACCAGGACTCAAGGGAGGAAGGTTC
>CAUYQG010066244.1:0-18558 GCA_963574415.1 Tarsius wallacei | reverse complement strand
GTTTTCAGGGGAAATGGTCCCAATTTCTATCTGTTTAGCAGTATGTTGGCTGTGGGTTTCTCATAGATGGCTCTTACTATTTTGAGGTATGTTCCATCTATGCCTAAATGTTTGAGTGCTTTTATCAAGAAGCGGTGCTGGATTTTATCAAAAGCTTTTGCCATGTCTAATGATATAATCATGTGGTTCTTATATTTACATCTGTTTATGTATTTAATTACTTTTATGATCTTGCAGATGTTGAACCAGTCCATGCTTTTGTAGCAGGAAAAATAGAGGGATCGTGACACCGACACTATTATAGGAAGTGGCACTTTATTACGCTGGCCATCCCAGCAGGCCTGAGGGTCTAATGCGTGGAGGACAGGAGATGAGTGGTCTTATACCCTTGTTTAGGTGAGGGAGGGGTTTGTGTTGAGTGATTACATACTTCCTTTGGAATCTTACAAGGTTGTACTCTGCAAAATCAGATTTTTCAAAGAACAAATGGTTTTCGGGAACTGCAGGCTTGTAAACCGTCAACTTCAGAAGAGGGGTTTTGGATAAGTCTGTGAATTAGTTACTCTTTTGCATTTCCGTGAGATGGCCAGTCTCTGGCCACTTGGCCTTTCTTAAACAAAACCTGCCTGGCACCAGGCGGGGCTTTTAAAGTTGCAATTTGCCTTTCAAAAGGAAATATCTCTAACTGCTACCACCCACCCCACTCCTGCTGCTGGGCTAGTGGGAGATATTCAATCAGCCCAGGTGAGGCCAACTGCTGATCCTGAACCAGCTACATGTGTTTCTGTGTTTATTCACTCAATCATACAAGAAATATATTTGAGCATTTGCCGCATCCTGCCACACTTTCATTATCTTCTAACCTTTACCTCCATTTTTGTCTTTGCTATTCTAATTTCACACTAACAATACCAAAATCAATGCACAACATGTTGACATGACATTTATATTGTTTTTTACAGTTTATCAAATATTCTCACATGTAATTGATTCTTTTAAACAAATGAAAAGACATCAAAGTTTATAGCATATAAAAAGGGGAAAAGTTGTAAAAAAAAAAGTGCAGATTAGACAAATCAGTAAGTGATGTAATCATTGGGAAGACCATAAAATGGGGAGAATTGAACTGAGTATTGAAAGAGGGGTAAGATAATGTTTTTATCGCATACCTTCTAACTTTACTCATTTTCTTTTTATCTAGTTTTTATATAAAATATATATTTTTTCCTTATATAACATTTAAATAATACCAAATGTCTGGAGATATCAAATATTCCTTGGAAATCTTCCCAATATTGCTCTCTTCTTCAGAAGTAACTGCTATTAAGATTTCATTGTATTTCACCTTAATTCTTATGCATTTTCACACATAAATGTGCACATAGATAAGCACACATTTGTAAATAGATGAGACTATACTACACACTATTTTATCCTATAACTTTTTTTTTACTCCATTGACAGTATGCCTTGGTAGTTTTTATCTCATGCATTTTTAGTGAGATATAATTGATATACTATAAAATTTACTCTTAAGCTACATAATTCAGTAATTTTCAGTATATTCACATAATTGTGCAGCCATCAATAATACAAATTAAAGAACATTTTCGTCACCCCAAAATAAGTATCTTATTCCTTAGAAGTTGCTTTTTATTCTTCCCTCCCTCAGACCACTGGCAAACACTAATCTAATTTCTGTCTATATGGATTTGCCTATTTTGACCTTTTATGTGAATAGAATCTGTTACCTTTTGCATCTGCCTTTTCAAAATTCATCCATGTTGCAGCATACATCAGTACTTCATTTCTTCTTATGGATGACTAATACTCCATTGTATGTATATACCAAATTTGTTTATCCATGTATCAACCATTGCATTTGGGTTGTTCACACTTTTGGCTATTGTGAATAATGCTGCTATGACCATTTATGTACAGGTGTTTATGTGGACATACATTTATATGTTTTTATTTCTCTTGCATCTGTGCCTAGGATTGGAATTGGTGGGTCACATAGTAAGATAGTAAGATCTAGTTTGAGGTATGGTAACACTAGCTTTAAGGAACTGCCAAACTGTCTTCCAGTGTAGCTACATCATTTTATAATTCCATTGGCAGTGTATGAGGTTAACCCTGCATCCTTGTTATTGTCTGTTTTTCTGATTATAGCCATTCTAGTGGGGTAAAGTGGTATCTCATTGTGATTTGGGTTTGCATTTCTCTAATGAATAATGATATTAAGAATCTTTTCAAGCCAGGCATGGTGGCTCAGCCTGTAATCCCAGCACTTTGGGAGGTCAGGGTTAGAGGATTTCATGAGCCTAGAGTTTTGAGGCCAGCCTGGGCAACTTGGTGAGACTTCGTCTCTTCAATAAACCACAAAAACTAGCCGGGCATGGTGGCACATGTCTGTAGTTCCAGCTACTTGGAAGGTTGAGGCGGAAGGATCGCCTAAGCCCAGCAGGTCTAGGCTGCATTGGCCGAGAGTATGCCACTCCAGCTTGGGCAACAAGAGTAGCACTCCAACTCAAAAAAGAACCTTTTCATATGCTTTTGGGCATTTGTATATCTTCATTGGATAAATGTCTATTAAAATCCTTTGTCCATTTCATGTACATTTTTAAAATTTTTTATGAAGTTTGACATTTATTTTTTGTTGTTATTACTTGTACTTTTGATATTATATACAAGAAATCATTTCCTAACTCAAGGTCAAGATTTATGTGTGTGTTTTCTTATGAGAGTTTATACTCTATGCTCTTGCACTTAGATTTTTCATTCATCCTGATCCAATTATTTTCATATGATGTAAGATAATTTTAGATTCAGCTTGTCAATTTCTGCAAATAAGTCAGCTGGTATTTTGATAAGAATTGTATTAAATGTATACAACAATTTGAGGGCATTGCCATCCTAACAATATTCATTTTTGCAATCTATGAACATAAGATGTCTTTTCATTTATTTAGGTCTTTGTTAGTTTCTTTAAACGGTGCTTTATGGTTTCGATGTATGTCTTACAAGTATGTTATTAATATATTCTTTTTGGATACTATCATAAGTGAAATTGTTTTCTTTATTTTACTTTCAAATTGTTTATTGCCAGTGTATAGAAATACAATTGGCATTTGTATGTTGATCTTGTATCCTGCACTCTTTCAGAACTCATTTTTGGCTCTAATAGTTTTTGTCTGTGAATTCCTGGAGGTTTTCTATTGACAAGAACATGTCATAGAGATAGTTTACTCTTTCCTTTCAAATCTATGTATTTGATTTTTTATAGTCTTGCTTATCTACCCTGGCTACAACCTCAAATACAATGTTGAATACAAGTAGCAAGAACAGACAACCTTGTTTTTCTCTAGACACTATGGGGAATACTTTCGTTGTTCTATCATGAAGTATGATTCAGATGTAGGCTTATCATAGACACTCTTTGTTGGTTGAGAAAGTTCTTTTCTGAGAGAACATAAGACAGGGTCAATATAGCCAAAGAGCAGTCATTTTAATATTGTTTAGCTTTGTCATGTCTTTCTAGCAGTTCACTTTAATTCACCACTAATCGCTAATCAAGGACAGAACTGGTTTCTCAGAGGTAGCTATTGATAATTGCTTTACAACACCTTCCCAGCTTGTTTTGTAAACAAGTTAACCTAATCAGCCCTTCATGACCTTCATGACAGACCTCATTACCATGGCAGCAGTTATGTGACTAGGCCATCCATCTGCCTGCTGTCCATCACCTGACTAGTACCTGTGTTTACCTGCCCTTCGTGATGAACTGAAAAAGACCACCATCCAGTTACCTTAACAACCTGGCCCCATCAAAGGGAAGGTTTAAAAGCATCCAGCCTCAAGCAGTCATTTGCTATTGATTTCACTAAACTCTGATCAGGCTGTGTTCACTAAGTTATGGCAGCCATGGCTATTGCTTTGCTAAACTCTGGTAGGGTCATGTGGTTCTTTGAGCTATGGCCAAGCCATGTTTCCTAAACTTTGGCTCCCTCCCCTACCTTGGGTAGGCAAATCTCCTTTCACTCTCGCTCTCACTCTCCCCAATTTACTTTCTAAATACATAATATTTTCCAATCTAACTTCTGTATGTACAATTCTTTGCATGTTTTACGGGGTACTAGATCACAGACACCACTCATCTAGTCTGACCTAACATTTTGGAGGCCCTTCTGGGATTTTGTGACCTAAAATTTTTGGAGATAATTTGTTACCTAGCCGGGCCTAGCTTATCCTAACAAGGATGAGTATCCATTGACTTGAATCCTTACCGTGCTTCATTTATTTTGCTCTTTTTAATCTTTCTCTAGGCAACCTCCTCCTGCTATATCCAGCAACCAGATGATGAGTTAAACAAATGAAATAATTGTTAAAAGATAGAATATGTGAGGGTTAAAAATTATAGTGAAAAAAATTGTTTTTATTGGAAGTAACAAATGAGATAGCTACAAATTCCAGTTACTTAGACTGTCTTAGGAATCTGGCTAAAACTGATTATCTTTGTCCTGCATTATGTAGTAGGAGACTTATATTCTTTTTAAATTTCAATTTTTAAATACATAATAGTCATATGTGTTTATGGGGTACATGTGATATTTTGATATAAGCATACAGTGCATAATAATAAAATCTGGGCAATTGGGATATCCATTACCTCAAACAGTTATCATTTTTTTGTGTTGGGAACATTTCAGATCTTTTCTAGCCATTTAAAAATATACAATATATCATTATTAACTATAATTGCCCTATTGTGTTATTGGACACTAGATCTTATTCCTTCTATCTAACTATATGTTTGTACCCATTAACCAATCCCTCTTCATCCTCTACCCTCACTACCCTTCCTAGCCTCTGATAACCACCATTCTACTCACTAATTTTATGAGATCAATATTGTTGGCTCCCACATATGAGTGAAAACATGGTATGTTTTCCTTCTGCCTTATTTCACCTGACAAAATGTCTGCCAGTTTCCTCTATGTTGCTGCAAATGATAGGATTTTATTCTTTTTAGGTTGAATAATATTCCATTGTGGCTGGCACAGTGGCTCAAACCTATAATCCTAGAACTTTGGGAGGTGGAGGTGAGAGGATTGCCTGAGCCCAAGCCCAGGGATTTAAGATCATTCTGAGCAACTTGGTGAGATCTTTTCTATACAATAAATAAAAAAATTAGCCAGCCATGGTGGCATGTACCTGTAGTCCCA
Source organism: Tarsius wallacei (assembly GCA_963574415.1). Lineage (NCBI taxonomy): Eukaryota > Metazoa > Chordata > Mammalia > Primates > Tarsiidae > Tarsius > Tarsius wallacei. The sequence continues at coordinate 13,333 of CAUYQG010066244.1, read as the reverse complement.
GCTACTTGGAAGGCTGAGGTGGAGGGATTGCCTGAGCCCAACAGGTTGAGGCTGCAAGCCATGAATATGCCATTGCACTCTAGCCTAGGCAAAAGAATTGAGACTCTGATTCAAAAAATTAAAAAAAAAATCCATCATTGTGTGTATATTCCATAGTTTACCATTCATTCATTGATAGACACTTAGGTTGATTCCATATCTCAGCTATTGTGAGTAATGCTGCAATTAACATGCGAATGCAAGTATCTCTTTAACTGAGTTCCTTTCTTTTGGATATACACCCAACAGTGGCACTGCTAGAACATATGGCATTTCTATTTTTAGTTTTTTAGGAATCTCCAACTGTTTTCCATAGTGGCTGTACCACCAACAATGTATCAACATTCTCCTTTCTCTGCATCCTCACCAGCATATATTATTTTCTGTCTTTTTAATAATAGCCATTTTAACTGGGGGGAGATGATATCCCATTGTAATTTTGATTTGCGTTTCCATGATGATTAGTGATGCTAAGCATTTAAAAATATATCTGTATATACCTGCTGGCCAATTGTTTGTTTTCTTTTGAGAAATGTCTATTTAGATCTCTTGCAATTTTTAAATCAGGTTATTTGTGGGTTTGTTGTTGTTGTTGTTGTTATTGAGGTGTTCCTTATATACTGTAGTTACTAATTCCTTTTTGGATGAATAGATAACAAATATTTTCTCCCATTCTGCAGGATATTTCTGCACTTTGCTGACTGTTTCTTTTGCTGTACAGAAGCTTCTTAGCTTGATGTTATCCCATTTGTCAACTTTTTCTTTGGTTGTCTATGTTCTTGAGGTATTATTCAAGAAATCTTTGCTAGACCAATATCCTGAAGTGTTTCCCCAGTGTTCTCTTCTAGACATTTTATATTTTCAGGTATCATATTTAAGTCTTTAATTCATTTTTATTTGATTTTTGTACATAGGGAGAGATAGGGGTCTAATTTTATTGCTCTGCATGTGGATATCCAGTTTTCTCAGCACCATTTATTGAAAAGACTGTCCTTTCCCCAATGTATGTTCTTGAAATTTTTGTCAAAAAATGAGTTGGCTGTAAATGCATGGATTTATTTCTGGGTTTACTATTCTTTTTCACTGGTCTGTGTGTCTGTTTTTATGCTAGTACAAAGCTGTTCTGGTTCCCTATAAATTTTAGAAGTTTTTTTTCTGTGAAGATTATTATTGGTATTTTGACAGAAATTTCATTGATTCTGTAGATCACTTGGGGTAAAGTGTGGATATTTAAACTATATTAGTTCTTCTAATTTCTAACATGAGATATCTTTTCATTCTTTAGCATTTTCTTCAATGTCTTTCATCAGTGTTTTATAGCTTTCATTGTATAGCTCTTAGATTTCTTTAGTCAAGTTTATTTCTAGGTATTTTTTGGTAGCTATTTAAATGTAATTGCTTTCTTGATTATTTTTTCAGGTTGTTCACTGTTGACATATAGAAATGCTGCTGATTTTTGTATTCTGCAAATTTACTGAATTAATTTATCAGTACTAACACTTTTTTGACAGAATCTTTAGGTTTGTCTAATTATAAGAATTTGTATTGTAACAAGAACAGTTTGAATTCTTCGTTTTTAAGTTGGTTGCACTTCATTTCTTTCTCTTGTCTAATTGGAACTTTCAGTACCATGCTGAATCAAAGGGGTGAAAGTCGGCATCCTTGTCTTGTTCCAGATCTTAGAGGAAAGTTTTTCAGTTTTCCCCATTCAATGTGATGCTAGCTGTGGGTTCGTTTTATATGGGTTTCATTATATTGAGGTATGTTTCCTCTATGCCCAGTTTGTTGAAAGTTTTTATCATTGAAGCAGAGTTAACTTTTAGCAAATACTTTTTTCAGTATCTATTGAAAAAATCATATGGTTTTTGTTCTTCATTCTGTTGATGTAATATATTATGTTTATTGATTTGTATATGTTGAAACTTCCTTCCATCCTTGGAATTAATCCCACTTAGTCATGATAAATGATCTTTTAAATGTGTTGCTGAATTTGGTTTGCAAGTATTTTAAGAATTTTTGTATATTGGCTTGTAGTTTCCTTTTTGTGTGTATCTTTGTCAGTTTGGGTATCAGAATTTTATGTCATGAGTTTGAAAGTATTTTTTTCTCTTCAATTTTTTTTGAAGAGTTGCATAGAATTGGTATTATTTCTTCCTTAAATGTTCGATAAAATTCAACAATGAAGCCATCAGGTCCTGGGCTTTTCTTTGATAGAAGACTTTTATTACTGCTTTTATCTCATTACTCATTATTGATATTTATGTGTTTTCTATTTTTCTTATGGTTTGACCTTGGTAGGTTGTATGTGTCTAGGAATTTATCCATTTCTAGTATGTTTTTCAATCTATTACCATGTAATTGCTCACAATAATCTCTAGTAATTCTTTGAATTTCTGTGGTATCAGTGACAATGTTTCATTTTTGTCTCTAATTTTATTTATTTTGGTCTTTTTTTGTTTTTAGTTAGTCTAGTTAAAGATTTTCTGATTTTGTTTATCTTTTTAAAAAATAAACTTTTTGTCGATCTTTTGTATTGTTTTTAGTCTCGATTCTACTTATTTCTGCTTGGTCTTTATTATTTTTTCCTTATACTAATTTTGGGTTTGGTTTGTTCTTGCTTTTCTAAGTCTTTATGGTGCATCATTAACTTGATTATTTAGAATCTTTCTACTTTATTGCTGTGAGCATTTATTGCTATAAACTTCCTTCTTAGTAATGATTTTCTGTATCCGATGTGTTGGTGTGTTATCTTTCTATTGTCATTTGTTTCAAGAAATTTTAAATTTTTCTTTTTAATTTATTTATTGATCCATTTGTTGCCTGGTAGCATATTACTTAATTTCCATGTTTTTGTAGTTGCAAAGTTCCTCTTGTTATTGATTTAGAATAACACTGTTATTCCACTGTGGTCAGAAAAGACACTTGATATAATTTTGATAATTTTTATAAATTTTGAATTTGTTAAGACTTATTTGATGGCCTAACATAAAGTCTGTCCTGAAAAGTGTTGCATGTGCTGATGAGAAGAATGTGTTTTCTGCAGCTGTTGGGCAAAATGTTCTGTAAATGTCAGTTAGGTCCATTTGGTCTAGAGTATAGTTTAATTCTGATACATCTTTATTGGTTTGCTGCCCAGATGATCTGTTCACCACTAAAAGAGGGGTGCTGAAGTTACATGCTGTCACTGTATTGCAGTGTATCTCTCCCTTTAGATTTATTAACATTTGCTTTATAGTTTTGGATTTCCTGATGTTGGTTGCATATATATTTACAATTGTTATATCCTCTTGCTGAATTGGTCTTTTTATCATTATATAAGTATCTTTTTTTCTCTTTCTACAGTTTTTTGCTTTCCGGATGAATGACATATCTTTTTAATTTCATTTACTTTCACTCTACAGGTGCTTTATAGGTGAGGTGAGTTTCTTGTAGACAACATATAGTAAGATCTTGTGTCTTTATCCATTCAGTTATGATGTATCTTTTAATCAGAGGATAGTCAATTTACATTTAATGTCACTATTGGTAGGTAAGGACTTGCTACTGCTATTTTGCTATTTGTTTGCTGGTTGTTTTGTAAACCCTTTCTTTCTGTCTTCCTTTTTGGATAAATAATTTTCTCTGGCAGTGTATTTTGCTTACTTGCTTTTTATTTTTAGTGTTTCTATTATAGGTTTTTGCTTAATAGTTTTCATGAAGCTGCAAAAAACATCCTATAGTTTTAAGAAGTTATTTTAAACTGATGAAAACTTTTATCACAAAAAAGAAAAAAAAAAATAAGCAAAGAAAAAACTAAAAAACTCCAAAGTTTAACTCCATATGTCTCACCTATTGATTTATTTTTCTAATTATCTTCTTATATTTCCTTTCTACTAACAAATTATTCTAGTTATTATTATTTCTTATATATTTGTCTTTTATTTTTTATACTAAATATGAGTGGTTTACACACTGCAATTACAATATTAGAGTTGTAATTTTTCTGTGTATTTAACTTTTAGCAGTGACTTTTATGTCCTCAGATTATTTCTTATTACATGTTAGCATCCTTTTCTTTCAGATTGAAAACTCCCTTTTGCATTTCGTGTAAGATAGGTCTGGTGATGAATTCTCTCCACTTTTGTTTATCTGGGAAAGCCTTTATTTCTCCTTCATGTGTGAAGAATAGCTTTGCTAGGTACAGTTTTCTCAGTTGGAGGTTTTATTTCCTTTCACACTTTTATGTCATCTCACTCCCTCTAGGCCTATAAGGTTTCCTCTGAGAAGTCTGCTGCCAAATGCATCAGAGCTCCTTTGTATGTTATTTGCTTCTTTTCTCTTGCTGCTTTTAAGATCCTTTCTTTGTTCTTGACCTTTGGGAGTTTGACTATTATTTGCTGGGGGTGGTCTTATTAAGGTTGCATCTTCTTGGTATTCTTTGACTTTCTTGTACCCAGATGTTCGTATTTTTCTCTACATTTGCAAATTATTTTCTTATTGTTTCTTTGAATAAACTTTTCTACCTGATATCTTTCTCTACATCCTCTTTAAGGCCAAAAACTCTTTGATTTGCCTTTTTGAGGCTATTTTCTAGATTCTGTAAATGTATTTGATTCTTTTTTCCTTTTTTATCCTCTGACTGTATATTTTTAAATAGCCCATCTTTGAGGTTAATAATTCTTTATTCTTCTTGATTAATTCTCCTGTTGAGATACTGATACATTTTAAAATTTGTCCATTAAGTTTTTCAGCTTCAGAATTTCTTTTTTTTTTATTATTTCAATCTTTTGGTTAAATTTCTTGAATAGGTTAGAGAATTTCTCTTCTGTGCTATCTTGAAGTTTGTTAAGCTTCCTCAAAACACTCAATTATTATTATTTCTTAAAAATTTATTAACTCATTATTTTGAATTCCCTGTCTCAGAGGTCATACATTTTCATCACTCTAGGATTAGTCACTAGTGTCTTACTATTTGATGAAGTCATATTTTCAAGATGTTCTTGCATTGAAGACTTAGGTACTTCTTTGAGTTTCCACTGTCTGGTCTTATTTGTTTTTGTACTTATTTAGAGGGTTTTCCAAGAATTCAAAAGCGGACTGAGTGTTGAATTACCTGTCTGTGATCATTGCAGCTGTTTCAGCACTAAGCCCAGGTACACTATGACTCTTGGTGACTCCTAGATACTCAGTCCTGATGAACTTAGGGCAGATAAAGGAGAAGTTCCTGGGTTTCTGGGCAAAGTTATTCACTCTCCTGCCTCTCTTTTCCCTAAATGGAAAGAGGTTCTCCATGATGGGCTTCCTGGAGTTTCAGGTGCAAGGATATGGGCACTCCTATGGCTGCCACAGCTGGGATCATGCTAAGTCACACCCAAAGCCAAGGGCCTCCTAGACCAGCTACTGCCTGACTGCTGATAATGTCTATTCAAGGCCTAGGGCCACTTTTTTGGGGGAGAGAGGAGAAACATTTAACCTTTATTTAAAAAAAAAAAAAACACCAAACCACTAGGAAAATATATTATAGCCTAGATACCTGGATACAGCAAACAGACAGGATCTAAGATCATTTCAAGTAGCAAGTTGGTAAAAAGACAATGAGGTTATTATCAAAATGATAAGGTGCCATGCTGGGCATGTTGCAACATGCACCATGCAATACCGCATGTTGCAATGACCCCAGGAAAAAAATGGTGTTTGGTAATGAGGGGGCTCTAAGGAAGTCACAGCTTGTTCTAGTACAAGTTGCTTACTTTTTTCCCTTGAATTTTCTATGGCTGGGCAATCATCTCAAAAGGGCTATGTTAATTCAAGGGGCTATGAAGTAAAGATGGCTTTCATTCCATTCTGTTTTTTGAAATCCATGTTTCTTCAAACCCAGTATTTTAGTCTGCAGATGGTGAACTCTTTGGGTTTCTGGTTCATTCCATCAGGGCAGCAAATTACCTTCTAGTCTTGGGTGTGTCCAGAAGTGCCATCTGGGAGCAATGGCCCAGGGTTGATGGCTTTGGGGTTCTGCAAGTGCTTTATTCTACTATGGCTGGGCTGGAGCCTGGTTGCAAGACTAAGTACCCTGTACCTTTCCTTCTCCTTGCAACTAGTAGAAAGAGTCTCTCTCCACGCTGCTCAGCATGGAATTGGAGGAGGGGTGATGTGGGCATTCCCATGGCTACTGCAGCTGGTACCACACTAGGTTGTACCCCAGGCCCACAGCCTGAGACCAATGCAGTACCAGGGTTTGGGCAAGGACTTCAGTTACTGTGTAATGTCTGCTTCTAAAAATTATTCAGGGCTTCAGGCCACCTGTAGTCAACCAGTAGTGAAGTGGGCTGGACACAGATTCTTCCTGCTGGAGCAGTGAATTCTTCTCTTGTTCTTCTCTGGCATGGGGCTGGTCTAAATGCTCCTTTCACTAGTGTCTGCAGAATTCTGCTCCATGCTGTGTTTCACTGTGACAGAGGAACGCACAGTCCCACAGTCACTTTGCTCTCCATTCCCCAAGCACACAGATTTTCTCTACTGGCTGTGCTGCCTGGAGTTGGGGGATGTTTGGTGCAGGCAATAAGAGACTGTCCTTCCTGCCTTCATCAATGCCTCTTACCTTGTTATTATGCTTAAAAAAAAAAGGTACTGTGATCACACACCTGATTTTTTATTCATGAAGGTGCTTTCTTGCAAGGATGGTTGTTCAGTATGATGTTCCGGCAGAGGATGAGGGAGGAAATCACTGGAAGGTTCTATTTAGCCATCTTGCTCCACCTCAACCAGTAGGAGACTTGTCTTTGTAGCTTGGTATTCCTAATGATATCCTACGGACTTTTAAGAATAACTTCAAAAAGTTAATTTAAGCTGGGCTCGGTGGCTCAGCCTGTAATCCCGTGCTTTGGGAGGCTGAGGTGAGTGAATTGCCTGAGCCCGCAGGTTTGAGACCCGCCTGGGCAACTTGGTGAGACCTCATCTCCACAATAAACCAAAAATTAGCCAGGCGTGGTAGTGTACGCCTGTAGTTCCAGCTACTTGGAAGGCTGAGGCGGAAGGATCGCCGGAGCCCAGCAGGTTGAGGCTGCGGTGGCCAGGAGAAGCCACTGCACTCCAGTCTGGGCGACAGAGTGAGACTCCAACTGAAAAAAAAAAAAAAGTTAATTTATAAAATTAATTTTGAAGTAGTATCATGATAATTTTGAGCGATGATTCATATTCAACCTAAACTAAATTAAGTCTAACAAAAAACTGGGAAAAGTTGTTAAAAATTGCATCTAGTAATTTTAACTTGACATGATTTTAATGAAAGCAATAAATTACTTAAAATGGAAATCATTACCATTAATATTCTATATAGATTATTTAAACAATCTCTCTACATATATTGAGAGGAAAACAGAGAAAAATTGAGACAAAAATGTATAGATGAGAGAAAAAAAGACAAAATAATTTCAAAGTAATATGCTTGGATAAACATTATTTTAATAATGGCATCTAGTAATTTTAATTTGACATGAATTTAATGAAAGAAAAAGCAACTAAGGTAAATTAAAGAATTGTATTACTAGAACTTCAGTTTTTTATCATATTAAATACTAGATGCTATAAGACCCCTCAAATTAAAAAGAAATATATTTAAGCCATCAATGAATTGCAGTAAGTGTGGATATAATTTACATATTTTAATTTTTGTCATCATTATTAATTAACTTTTTCTATGAAAGATGAGATAATTAGTAATGTTTATTCCTTTTTTCTTCTGAGTCTGTTGCTTTTACAATATTTATTTGTGATGATTTAGTGTACATCAGTCCTATTCTGCAATAATAGTGACCTCAGTTGTTTCATTGTAGGTCATATTGAAATGAATTAAATATTCAGCCACTGGTCCTGTAATCATGGTTTCCCAATTTCTATATTTTTTACTAGAATGTATCTGTTGGCTGCCTTTAATCTTCAAGTAGGTTTAAAATTTTTTTTCATCATTGTTGAATTTCATTAAACCCATTATTTCACGTATAGAAATGTTGTCTGTTGTATTTATAACTGAACAACAATTTGGTTTTATGTAATGAAAGTTTTGTTACACTGTTTCTGCAACAGTATTTATTCTGAGGCCAGTCATATATTTCGCATGTAAATTACTTCCTTTTCTATCTTGAAACTGGAAGAATGCCTTTAGTTTTGAAATTTAATACCTTAAGTAAATGTGTTTTTATATCATTAGCTTTTTATTAACTTTTCTTGGTGTTTGATGTAAAATATTAACTGAAAGACTGTCATTAACTTTAGATAAACTTTTCTCTATTATATATCTGATTTTCTGTCCTATTTGTTGGCATTTTTATTTTAGCAATATTAATCACCCTGTGGTGAATGGACCATGTTTCCACATCTATTGTCTAATTGTTTTAAACTTGTCTCCTTTTATTCGCTATAACTAAATAAATCCTTATCTCCACGATGACTTCTATTTTTTTGCCACTTCTAGTTTATCTGTGCTGTTTGTTTTGTATTATAGTTTTTTTTTTTCTTTTGCTGACACTTCTCTCTTTCTTCTTATTTTGATCTTTTATTATATGGTACTTTCTTTGTTTTACTGAATCCATGTCCTTATTGGATTATTCAGTGACTGCAAAGCACCAGCAAAGAATCTGCTTGGTTCCTTGGACTGTATATTCTTTCAAATTTGATCATCTTTTTTTTTTTAAATGAAAGTCTTTCTCCCTTTATATATTTTTAATTTTTGTCCATAATATATTTTTATTGTTCTCAAATCATTTTTTTCATCCTTGTTAAGATATTATTTTGGTTCTCAAATAGTGTAAGTCATTTCTCCTTGACGTCATTCCCTCCTTATCTGGGAGCATTTGTCTTTCCCTGTGAACTGGAAGGCAGAGAGAACATACAGTGGAGAGAGGGAAGTACAGCTGGGGCTGATTGCAGTCTTTGAAGAGGTCCTAGGTTCACTCTTCTTGCTGAAATCCCACCAGATGTTCTTTATTGGACTCCATTACAACCAGCTTGGCACGGATTCAACTCTTCTGGGCTTTGGCTCACTCCCCTAATTTAGCACTCTAGGCTGGAACAAGAGAATCAGGGGCCCAAGGTCCAGATGCGGTTTGTAGTGCATCTACTCAGTGTTTTATCTTGATTTTCCCGGACATATCTACTCATCCCTTCAGCCTGTTCGTCTTCAAGTCAGAATATTCAGAATTCTCAGGATTTGTGTTGCTTCTTATATCCTCGGTGCTGCTTTTGGAAGTGGGAGAAAAGTTGGGAATTCTGTTGGACTTGAGCATTACACCAAAACCTTCTGTTACTCCACTGGTCATCACTTTTTGAGATTTAAAATTATTCCCCATTTATTTCTGCTGATGGAAAATTTTTGACAGGATCAGTTTTATTTGACTTCTGTTTATTGGAGGAGGGAGATTCTTTGCCACAACTTCATGGTACCACTACGCCTCAGACAAAGAGCTGATTTCAGCTGTTCTCATGAGAAATGAATCTCAAGAGATTACAGCAAAAATATTGCGGTATTAAAATAAGTAAGCAAGTGTGTGAAACACTTAAGTTCAATGACTTGGACTATAAAAAATAAAATTTATCAACATTGAGTGTCCACTATGCACAAAGTACTGGGCATGGTGGTTTGAAAGACATAAAGATAGTAAGTAGGGACAGGGGCATTGAGAAAGGCAAATATGCTTAGACCATTCTACAAGATAGCATGAAGTACTTTCTTTTTTTTAAATTTTCATTTGGAAGATGTGTAATTCAGGGTTAGGTATACAAATGGTCATTGCACAGGTAAAGTTTGGGCCTCACTCTGGTTCCTACTTCACCTGGTTTGACATCAAGTACGCTTATTGATGATGTGTGCCCTCACTCCCTCCCCTGGCAGCTTCCCACAACTGCCAATCTCTTTCTTGTAGTATTACGATAATTGTTTGGGGTCTGCTTATGAGTGAGAATATGTGGTACTCAGTTCTTTGTTTCTATGATAGATCACTGAGTATGATGGACTCTAAGTTCATCCAAGTTGCTGTAAAGTTCATAATTTTGTCCTTTTTATGGCTGCATAATATTCCATCATGTATATGTACCACATTTTAAAAAATCCAGTCTATTTTCTATGGGCAGCATGGTTGGTTCCATGTTTTTGCTATTGTGAATAAAGCTGCAAAAAACATGCGTGTACAGGTATTTTTCTTTCATAGAGTGATTTGAGTTCCTCTCAGTATATTCACAGAAGGAGGATTGCTGGGTTGTATGGAAGGTTGATTTTTAGATCTTTTAGGAAGTGTCATACCATTTTCCACAGTGGTTGAACCAGTTTACACTCCCATTAACAGTGTAGAATTATTCCCTTTTCCCCACATTCTCTCCAACATCTGTTGTTTTTTGAGTTATTAATGATGGCCATCCTGACTGGAGTTAGGTGGTATATCAGTGTGGTTTTAATTTGCATTTCTTTGATGATTAGTGAGGCAAGCATTTCTTCATGTAGCAATTGTCTGCTCTTATGCCTTCTATTGAGAAGTGTCTATTCATGTATTTTGTCCACTTTTTAATAGGATGGTTTTTTTATTTCTTTTTTTCCTATAAAAATGGTAACACATTTTTTGTTATAAATTTTTTTGGATTTCTGCTGCTTTTTGAAATTTTTTAAAATTTTAAATATGTGTGGTACAATTCAAGGTAAGGTATACAAATGCTTATTATGCAGGTACTTTTGTTGATGAGGTGTGCCCTATACAGCAGTTTCCTACTACTGCCAATCCCGCCCCTGCCCTCCCCTGGCAGTTTCCCACTACTGCCAATCCCTTTCTTATGGTATTAAGATAGTTATTCAAGATCCGCTTATGAGTGAATGTGATACTCAGTTTTTTTTTCTCTGATAGATCACTTAGTATTATAGCCTCTAAGTCTAACCAAGTTGCTGCAAAGTCCATAATTTTGTCCTTCAGGGCTGTGTAATATTCCATTGTGTATATTTTCTGCATTTTAAAAAATCTATTCCTCTTTCAATGGGCAGCACGGTTGGTTCCATGTTTTTCTATTGTAAATAATGCTGCAACAAATATGAGTGTGCAGGTATCTTTCTCATAGAGCGTTTTGGGTTCCTCCAGGTATATTCCTAGTAGGGGGATTGCAGAGTCATAGGGGAGGTTGATTTTTAGATCTTTTAGGAATCACCACAGCATGTCTGAATTCCTTGTAGATCCTAGATGTTAGGCCTTTGTCATATACACAGCTGGCAAAATTTTTTCCCCAATTTGTGGATTGTTTCCCTACTCTCTTGATGGTTTATTTTGCTTTGAAGAAGCTTTTCAGTTTAATGAGGCCCCGATTGTCTATCTTATTGCTTAGACATGGGCATTTGGGGTTTTGATCAGGAATTGGTGGCCTGTTCCAATTTCCATAGGGATGTCTCCTGCATTTTCTAAGGTTCTTGTAGTTTGAGGTTTTATGTTTAGGTCTTTGATTCACTTAGAGTTGATTTTTGTGTATGTGACAGGTAGGGGTTTTGTTTTCATCTTCTGCATGTGGTCAGACAATTTTCCCAGCATCACTTACTGAATGAGTTCTCTTCTCCCCAGTGGTGGTTAATGGAGCCTTTTTTGAAGATGAATTGGTTGAGAAATTGAGGTTTTGCTTCTGGAATCTCTATCCTGTTCCATTGTTCTATATGTCTGTTCTTGTACAAATACCCAGCTGTTTTGATTGTTGTAGGCTTGTAATAAAGTCTAAAGTCTAGAAGTGTGATGCCTTTCACTTAGTTTCTTTTGCTGAGGATTGTTTTGGCTATTCGTGATCATATATGCTTCCATATGAATTTCTGTATTGTGTGCAGGTCTGAAAAGAATGACGCTGGCAATTTAACGGGTATTGCATTAAATCTGTAGATTGCCTTGGGTAGGATGGACATCTTGACAACGTTGATTCTTCTAATCCATGAGCACGAAATATTTTTCCATTTGTTTGTGTCTTCTTTGATTTATTTGAGCGATGTTTTATAGTATTCCTTGTAAAGGTATTTCACTTCTCTGGTTAAGAAGATGCAAAGGTATTTCTCGCTCTCTCTTTTTTTTTTGTAAATAGAGTTTTATTGGAACATGGCCACACCCATTTGTTTTCTATTGAATATGACTGTTTTCATGCTTCAGTGGCAGAGGTGAGTAGTTGTAATACAGACTATCAGGCTACAAGTCTAAAGTATTTACTTTTTGACTTTTTTTTTGTGGGCTGATGCAGAGATATTTCAATTTCTTTTGTTGCTATTGTGATTGGGATTGTGCTTTTTATTTGGTTCTATGCCTGTCTGTTGTTGATGTATAAGAATGTGACTGTCTTTTGCATGTTGATTTTGTACCCTGAGACTTTGTCAAAGTCCTTAATCAGTGCAAGGAGGTTTTTGACAGATTCTGTTGGATTTTTGAGGTATAGGATCATATCGTTGGCAAAGAGGAATAACTTGACTTTTTCCTTTCCTACTTGGATACCCCTGATGTCCTTCTCTCGTCTGATTGCTCTAGCTAGGACCCCTACACTATGTTCAACAGGAAGGGTGAAAGTGGGAAGCCTTGTCTTGTTCTGGTTTTCAGTGAGAATGTTTCCAAATTTTGTCCATTTAGCCAGATGTTGACTGTGGGTTTATTGTAGATAGCTCTTAATATTTTGAGATATGTTCCCTCTATGCCTAGATGTTCAAGGGTTTTTATCAAGAAGTCATGCTGTATTTTATCAAAAGCTTTTTCTGTGTCTAAAGATATAATCATGTGGTTCCTATTTTTACATCTATTGATGTATTTCATTACATTTATGGTGTTGCGAATGTTGAACCAGTCCTGCATCCCAGGATGATACCTACTTGGTCATGGTGGATGATTTTTGAGATGGGTTGTTGGATCAGTTTGCTAGAATCTTGTTGAGTATTTTTGCATCTATGTTCATCAGGGATATTAGCCTGTAGCTCTCTTTCTTTGTTGGATCTTTACCCAGTTTAGGTATCAGTGTGATGTTAACTTCATAAAATGATTTGGGTGAATTCTATTTTTCTCAATTGTGTGGACTACTTTCAATAGGATTGGTATCAGCTCCTCGTACGTTTTGTAGAATTCTGCTGGAAAGGCATCTGTTCCAGAGCTTTTTTTTTGTAGGTAGTTTTCTTATGACGGAGTCAATTTTCTGGGTTGTTATTGGTCTATTTAGTGCCTCAGTGTCTTCTTGTTTCAACGTTCAGAGGTTGTTTGATGTCAGGAAGTCCTTCATTTCATTTAGGTTATCAAGCTTGTTTCCATACAGGTGTGCATAGTAATCTCTGATAATC
>CAUYQG010066241.1:0-30272 GCA_963574415.1 Tarsius wallacei | reverse complement strand
TCGACCTGCTGGGCTCCGGCGATCCTTCCGCCTCAGCCTTCCAAGTAGCTGGAACTACAGGCGCGCACTACCACACCCGGCTAATTTTTGATTTATTGTAGAGATGAGGTCTCACCAAGTTGCCCAGGCGGGTCTCGAACCCGCGGGCTCAGGCAATCCACTCACCTCAGCCTCCCAAAGCGCGGGATTACAGGCTGAGTCACCAAGCTCCGCTAGATACAAGTTTAAAAAAAAAATCACTCCAACTACTCTGAGAAAATTGAACTGGAGAGAGAGCGTGCATGAAGCAAGAGGACCACTTATGACGCCACTGTGCTGTCTTGGAAAGAGATGCTGCAAGTGTGGGCTAGGGTGGAAGAGTTGAAAATGGAGAGAAATGGATGGGTTAAAGAAATATAAAATGGCCAGGACATGTTAAATGGCCTTTGGAGAGGAGGAAGATAGAGATGTTGAGGATGGCTGTCCAGGTTGGCATTGGTGCTTGTGTCCTCTGAGATTGGGAACAATGGATTAGTACAGGTTTGGGGGGGAAATATCATAAATTTGGTTTTGAATGTGCCTAATTAAAAGACTTTGATACACCCAAGAAGAGATATGTAATTATTTATTAGTTTCTATACTGCTAATTTCCGAGGAAGAACACAATGCCACTTAAAAGTATAAACTGACAAGTTCTATGTACTAGAAACTTCAGTAGATGTGTTACATGACTTATGTCACAACAACTCATGAGTATTTACTATTCCTCATATTTTTTTCAGACAAGTGTTCACTTACCCTGGAGCCTTAATAGTTAGCTTTACTTTTTAAGACCATAGGAAATTTGATCACAAGCTAAGTGTAAGTTATCAGGCAAGATTCTTGCACACAGCAGTGAACACATGGAGTTCACGGTATAATGAAAAAGACAAACTTTAAACAGTCGAATTCAACAGTGATAAGGGGTAGGAAGGAGAAGTTTGGTGTGTTACAGGAATGTAGTGGGGCAACCTAGATCTGTCAAAGAAAAGGGAAAATCAAGGAAGTCCTCCTTGAGAAAGTGATATTGAAACTGTGAACTGCGAAAGGGCTGGGGAGGGAGAAGAAAAGGGTAATCAAGTTGGAAATATTAGATGGTGTGAAGATTCAGATTCCTTAGAGGATACGGCACATCAAAAAATTGAAAACAGGAAGGTTTGAAAGGAGCAGAATGAAAAAAAATGGCACAAATGTGACTGAAGAGATACTGAGGAACTAGATTTATGTCAGGTCTTGTAGTCACTTGAGAGAGATTGAACTTTTTCCTAAAGACAATGACAAATAAAACAGTACAGGATTGCAGACATTTTAGGAAATTCCTCTGCCTCGGGCATATCATAGCCCCTTCCTGGCTCCTGGCCATTTTGAAATATGCTATTCAAATCTAACAGCCTCAATGGAGGGGGAAAAATGGAGAACTATACATTCCTTGTATCTCACTCTCTCTCCCTCTCTCCCTCTCTCTCTCTCTTGCTCTTTCTATTTCTCAGTCATCTACCTACCTACCTACCTGCCTATATATCTATTATCTGGATGTTGCCTGCTCTTTGTTTTTGGTTTTGTTTTTATTTTTTATTTTGCTGTCCAAAGAAACTCCTCCAAGCTCTATGTGGATTTTGATCCTCACTCCCCTCAGTCCCAATTTTTGTGATTCTTTCTCTATTATATCATTAGTAACAAAATTGGGTCTCATTGGACATAGCTGTTTTCAGACAAAAGAGAAATAGTGCACACCTGTTTGCTTGGTGAATGTTTTCTTTATATTAGCAAATTTGAATCTAAATTGCCAAATATGGTTTTAAACATTAGAAAAATGTTGCATTTCATCTTAAATGTCTGATGGAAGTTTAAACCCGGCTGACATGCATGCACACACACATACACATATATATGCTTTATTGCTCTGCATCAACCATACCTAGAATTTCCATAGAGAGTTTGGTCAAAATGTAATCAGCCCACAGCATACCATCCAGGTGTGACAGGAACTACGCATGTGTCAATGTGAGCCATGACACAATCTACAATCACAGTTCAGAAATGAGCTTTAACGCTATTGAATGCAAATGCACCGGCCTCAAATTTCTTTTTTCAATTACAGGAAACCCCACAGAAGTATGCATGTTCAAGTAGCAGCGATTGAAATATGTTTTAGTTCTAGTTACTTTCACAATTCTACCCACGAAAAGTGGGTCCTGTTAACTGAGAGCCTCTTCTTACATTTCCTCAAATAGCAAAACACTTCTGAATGTCTTTGCTCCTTAAACTTTCTCTTTGAGAAGAAGTAAGATTAACTGTTGACTTTCATTTGCAGTGAGGGAGTGTCTTCCCATTCTTACTTTAACCGACTCCCACAAACGCCCCCCAAAACAACTGATGAAACAGATGAAAATAGGTGTATGTCATCAAGGCTTTCATGAATATCAATAGATATTTATTGAAATGGAAATTCTGAGTTCAATGACCTTTGATGGCTCTAGTGAACAGATCTCTGGGTCATATTAGCAGTTTTCAATCCCTATGCCATGATAGTCACTCATGAGCTATAGAAAAGAGAGAGGAGGAAGTATTTGGTCTGCAGTTTACTGCAGAACTGTTCGTGTTTATTAGAATAGACTTTGTGGGTAATTTATGGAATCCTTTATGAGGTTTTTATTTCAACTATTTTTTTCTGTATTAGGTGACTAAGTCTGACAAATAAGGAGGCTTACAGCAACACTCTTCTTAAACAGAGTTCTGGAGTCTTGACATAATCTGAAAACAGATGCAGGGCTGATCATGGAAGAGGGTCAGCCCAGCTGGCAGTTTCCAGATGCATAATAAAGGGGACAGATGGGATTCACCTTTCCATTATCCACCTGACCCCTATGGGATGCTGACAAGAATGTTAATGCAGAAACCTGTTCAGCTTCAGTGGACCCTAGATTCACATGCACTCATGTGAAAACCTATCTAAGGAACAAGATGAGGTGTCACTATCCAGCATTCTGCCATCAACCTGGACTGAATGATAAGCTCTGCTGCAGTCTTACCCAGAGTGTTAGCCCATATATGTGGGTAGCTGAGGATAAGTCTTGAAACATTTTTCAGCCTTCTTCTTAGATGCCGGTGCTTTCTTAGAAATGTAAGCTGGAATAGGGAAGTTCCAGTCTGTATTGGAACCCAAATATTCCATCTTACTTCAGAATGGTTTGTTGAACCCGGATCATACCCTGAGTGACATGCCCAGTGCAGCAGCATCAGAACTTGTTATCTGGCTGGTGTGACTGAATACTAGTTAAGACATGGCATAATGAACTATCAAGACTCACAGATAATTCTGAAATTTAACCAACTTTAGTATATAATAGGGATCCCACAAAATGTATTTAGTGGGTGAACTTCCAAGGTCTTTGGAGAAGTTTTTCCAAAATCACATTTCCTGGACCCGCAAGTACTAGTATTAACTTCCTGGGCCCAACACAAGATATGACATCTTTTCAGGATAGGGTTGTTCTCAGTATTGTAGCAAAAGTAGGCTTTGCGCCTTTGTCTCAGAATAGACAAAAGACCAAGTAGCATCTAATTAGGACACTTCTCACATCATCTTGTTCCAGGCTGGCCATAATCCTCTTCTGAACCATCAAGTGTATTCTCGGGTTGGTCCACATCTCATTCCATAGAACTATAAATTTACATCTCATGACTAAGGTAGCACGAAAGACAAAAGAAAAGAAAACCAACATAGAAAAACCACACTTTAAATGTCTCTGTTAATCTACTTATACAGTCTTGAGAGGTTAGTAGATGCTGTACTTTGGGGTCAGATCTCAGGACACCACCTAACCAGAACATAGAATGTGAACTTAGAACAGGACCTAGTCTCTCAGGTGGGACGGTCCCTGGATCAGAAGTCATCAGGAAGGTCCAACACAAAATATCTGACTGGGTGAGTGAGTGGAATATGGTATTACAGTAGAAACAGGTTTCAGGAAGTATAGCACACAAGGCTCTGTTAAAGAAATGTAATAGCTTGTGACAATGTCCTGGCCTCTGTTCCAAGGTTTTGAAGAAAGGCTTACACTCTTGAAGGAAGACTAGAGGGAAATCAAGGCAGGGCTCCAACCCTAGAGGGACTAAGCTACTGAGCAAGTGTTCAGGACTAAGATTTAAGGAACAATCTAGAGACGTGGTAATATAAACTAAAGCACAATATGGCAGCAGAATCCAGGGAGCAAGGAAAAGACCCAGTTATCAACAGAAGTAGCCTCAAGGGTTATTGAAATCTAAATCCTAGAATAATTGAGCTAGAAATGAGTAAATGGTTTCTTCCTCAGGTGAGAAACCAGAAGAAGATATAGCTTGAAGGTAACAGTCTGGCAGTAAGGAGGCAGACATGCAACGTTTAGGACCAGGCCCAACTGGTGGAGGAAAAGAGACGGAAAGATATTTCTTTTCCTATATTTTCTTGTTTATGATTTTAAGCACAAACTAATATGATATGTTTCTAACTAGGAGCAGATTTAAGGAATTCCCTAATTTAGTACTTCCAAAAGCAAGCTATACAACAGAATCACCTAGGAAGCTTATAAAAAAGAAAGGTGCACAGGTACCAGACTAGGTCTACAAATCAGAATCTTGAGGGGCCCAGGAATCTGTATTTTTGACAAGATATCCTGGTGTTACTTACACACAGTTAAAGTGGGGAGTCATTCCCTAATATACTAGGAAAAGTGACATAAAACTTGTGAGGGATAAAAAATTTCCAAAACTGAAAAACATCAGCCTTGTGTGATCTATGTATCTGCCACACTCTAAGATCTGAAATGGTTAAAGTCTCCCAGTATTCATTCTACCGCTGTCTCTAGCACACACACACTTGTCCTTTTAAGTAAATTTTCCACTTAATCTTTTCGGCACTGATCTGTTAAATATTTGAACTCGATTGTTCAAGTGATTATTTGAAATTTGCATCTGGTATTTAAGATCTCCAACTGAATAAATACCATGCTGTTAATCAAACAAATCCATTGTGAAAAGGTAAAAACGTGCTCTGTAATTTCAGTAACTATTTCAGGCACTCACCAGCAAATGTAAGTTAATCATCTAATTCAAAGTTCCCAAAAGTTCACAGTCAAATAAACCAAAACCTCAGGAATGATAGATTCTTATAATTATCTTTATCAAGTTAATGTCTGTGTATAATTACCCACAATATAAGATTATGTGAAAACAGTGAGCTCTGGGACTTGTTCCCAAAACAAGCACTTTATCTTATAAATTAATAACAACAATTTGCACTTTACAGACCTTTTCATCCATTGGTCTCGTTGCAAAGATGAATTAATATGATTGTAACATAACTTCCCAGAACAAAAGCATTGTCCTCCGATCAAATAATCCATTTAAATTGTTGTCATGATGAGAATCTTCTTTTAATACAGTTTCCTATAAATTCTGTCTTTCAGTTACAGCCTTATTCTTCCACTACATTAAGAAGCAAAGGACAAGATTATTTATTTTATAATTTTAAATGTACCTCTGGTTGGAAGTAGGACTATAAGCCAAGCCTCTTTTCTGCGAGATCAAGGTTCTGTCCACAATATCACCCAGCAAATGACAATGACATAGGGAATGTTTTAGATAACATAGAAACTACATCTCTTTATATGTCTGGAAACTAATTCTCTCTATCCAACTAGTCTCCATTCACAATGTCCCTTCTGAGGTCCTTAGAGAGTTCTTGTCACAAAAGCAGCCTCTTCTCTCAATTATTTTCTAAATACTAAGGATTAGGTTCCAATCTTGACATTTGACACAAGGCCTTACATAAGACCATGTAGATTGACTGTCTATGGTTTTATTAAAAGCAAAATTAATAAGTCTATGTGCTGACCACCCAAGCAAGAAAAGACATATATTGTTTAACCTAAAGGATTCTTGTTAGAACAAAGACACTATGCCTATCAGTATGATGAGGCCCCACATGCTGTTTGTAAGACCAGCTGGGCCTTCCAGGGTTCCCTTCCCCATCCTGGCCACAGAGTGATCCTCTGCCCAATAACTGACCTCCAGGCAGCCAAAGAGAAATAAATTAGATGTCGGAGGTGCTAGCAAGGGGACACATAGTCTCTGACCTTGGCAACTCTCCTCAATTTCTTTGTTTGAGTTTATTTTTTAAGAACAGAGATTCTTTTGAAATATTTGCCTTAATGGGTCAGTATCAGTTATTTATTGATGTGTGATTTTAGAAAATCCAAGACTTCATAGATTAATAGGATAAACATTTATCTCAAAGTATCTGTGGGTCAGAAATGTAGGAGTAGTTTAAGTGGTTGGTTTGGGGTCAGGGTTTTCATGAGGCTGAAATCAAAATGTCAGCCCAGATCGCCATCATCTGAAGGTTGGAATGAAGCTGGTGGATCCATTTCCTACATGGCTCATTTGCATGGCTGTTGGTGGGAGACCTTCATTTCTTACCACATGGACCTCTCTAGGCATCAGCTTGATGTTTTCCTGACATAGCAGCTGACTTCCCCTCAGAGAGAGAGAGAAAGGGAGAGAGAGCAAGGAAGAGCCTTATGAATCCTAACCTCAACTATTCCACATCTTTACCTCCACCATATTCAATTTTTTAGAAGCAGGTCACTGAGTACAACCCACACTTAAGAAGAGGGAACTGACCTAAATGCCAACAGAAAACTGAATAAAGAAAATGTGGTATATATACACCATGGAATACTTCACAGTCGTAAAAAAGAACGAAGTAGCACTCTGCAGCAACATGGATGAAATTGGAGATCATCATCCCAAGTGAACTAACTCAGAAACAGAAAATGAAACAGCACATGTTCTCACCTATATGTGGGAGCTAAATGTACACAAAGATGGATACCAAGAAGTGGGAAGGTGGGGAGGGCTGCTAGAGTTTATTTATTATCTATTGGATACACTGATCACTATCTGGGAAACAGGCCACCTGAGACCCCGTCCTCACTACTACACAAAATGTCCATGGAACAAAATGTGCACTTGTACCTCCTGATTCTAAAATAAAATTTTTTTAAAAATCAAGAAAAGAAGAGGACAATTAGGGCCCACCTTTGAAGCAGAAGATTATCAAACCATTTGTTGACATATTTTTAAACTGCCACAGGGTCTATTCCAGGACTTTCCGTATTCTGCAATGCCAACCTTACAAGCCAGGGCAGCTCCTAAGTTGAAGCTAATGCTGATCCCATACACAGAGTCAGGGAACAAGGACAACGCAAGGCTTTATCGTTACTTGTGAGTTTTTAAAAAGTAGTTTGATGTTAGCACTGGCAACTTCAGAGCATTTTGTGAAAATAAGAGGAGTAAATAGTTGCTTCTCTCATGGACAGCTTGGTCTCCCACTAGACTTGTGGCTGAAGAGCTGCAAAGGATACACTAACACTGGAAAGTCAACCTTTGAATCCCCCACACTTATCTGGGCATGCTCAAGTTTACTGTCTTCTCTCTGCAAAGCTGAAATCAATGCAAATATTGACATCTTTGAGGAAGTAGAACAAAAGACAGCTAAGCTATTCCTAGAGGGAAAACTAGAGAGAGAAGGGGTCTATATGATCCTGTAGGTGGGGACACCTGAGGTCAAACTCTGCTGAAAGTTATCTCTGTAGAGCAATGGAGGAGATGTGGGCCCCAAAACTGTATATGCTTGCCTGTCCTCTATTTTTATGAAATACTCTGCTTGGACCATCCAGCATGCTGGGATCAGGGAGTAATATAGAGATCTCACTCTATGTGTGTGTCTCTCTCTGCCTCTCTCTCTCTATCTCTCTCTCTCTCACACACACACACACACACACACACACACACACACTCACACACCCTCTCATAAATATATCACACGAGCTAATATAGTAGGTCTTTTTAGAACATACATTGAAACTTTTAGAACCCTAGTGTTTTGATCAGAAGCTAAAGGATTCATAATGTATTCTCAGTTATGCTGAGTAACACCTTTGTGAGCTGTCTATAATCCCCAGAGGAGTGAAAGTATTTTTTTCAAAGTAATTATGATAATGATGATAATGATAATGATGACAATAATGACAAAGTCCATATTATGTCCCAGAAGCTGTACTAGATGCTTGACACACATTCTCTCATTTATTTCTCAGAGAGTTGAATAATATTTTTATCATCTCCACTTAACAAATGAAGAAACTGAGCCTTAGAGAAATTGCTGGAGGTCAGCCAGCAAATCAGTGGGGAAACAGGGGGTTCCAACCCAGGAACTCTGAAGTCAGATTCCATATTGGAATCTAGCACTGACCTAAACTGGAATAAGTGTCCCCAAATAATTTCTTAGTAGAGAAGGGAATGGATGAAGAAAGAAAAGAAGAGTACTAAGTTCTTGTTGACAGTTTTTGCCTCTTAACAATATCATGACCACCAATTGGACATGTATTATTTGGACACATATTTTTGTCTATCAATTAGACTGGCAGCTTAGTGAATAAATCCTGTCTCATGGGACTCTATTCTCTTTTGGGTGCCTAGAAAATTCTGGATAAATAATCTGTATATCAAAAAAAGAAATTACAAAGGTCTTAGAAAATAACATTGCCTCTTCATGTTGTTCAGTAATTTACTCTTCATTCTTCATTTTCTTAATTTGTCAATTATATATATATAAAGAAACTAGAAAACACATCACATGGTAGACACAATGTAATTTATCATCATTCACATTTAACAATATAAAAGTTTCTGTTGGTTCCAAATAAAGCATATTTATTAGTATATATAGTATATGTAGTATATTATTATATATACTATTACTTCTGCTATTTAAATTAATAATAACTATTATTTTTATGTATTGAATATCTTGCAGGAAGTTTAGAAGGTGATTTTTATTTATTATTAATTTTAGCAATGAGACTCTGGGGCTCAAAGAGGTTCCCTAACTTATCCATGATCATGTATCTAGAACATGCAAGAGCTAGAATATAAGCTTGAATCTGTGTGACTCTAAAGCCAATACTATTTGTGTGAAAATGAAGGACATCATCTGAATTGTGTTCCCATTCCTCTGCCCCTCCTAAAAGGCAGATTTTCATCATGTATGTACAGTGTTTCTGGTGGAAATTCTCCTTGTCTCTCCTCCTTGTCTCTCATTCCATAAGGAATGCCCCTATGTCCTTTCCCTAGGAGAGAAACCTCACCTTTGTAATGAGGTTGATATTGCGAAAGAGACAGACTTGGAGAAGGCAGTTGCCACAGTCCTGTTGGACATTAGAATGCCTCCTTAATGGGGAACCAGAACCGTAAAATAGTTATCTATTTTCATTACCCTACAACTCATAAGGTAGAAGCAGTCTTGCTTCCTGAAAAAGCAGCTACTCGTCCAGCATTTCTCAGAATACACTCATCCATCCACAGAGGGTGCATGTCCATTCAAGCCCCAGTTACCAGTCTCCTCAAATGGCAGTCAACATATTTTCTGTTTTAACAAAGGGCACCTAGTATTGTCCCCTACTGAGTAATCACTAAGAAAACAAGTTCTATTATACAAAGGCCAAAATGTCAGTTTCTTACAAGCTAGTCTAAGCATTGACTATAATTAGTAATCAACTCCCCCTCTTTTCTTGAATCACATTAATAAAGCAAGTATGCTTTTAAAATATTACCAACCTTGGGATTTCAGTAGGATGGGGATGGGAAAGGTGTGACCAACCACATAGCTTTCAGAGTCTTTAGATTTATGTTTATACTACTTTTCTGCAAAGTGAGTGACAAATAGCCCTATGTGAATGGTGATTATATCTACATTGAGTATTCTTAATGTGTTGTTGGCAGTGGGAGGTTATATGCAAGAGAATATGAGTGTCAGCAATTTTTTTTTTTTGAGTTGGAGTCTCACTCCGTCACCCAGACTGGAGTGCAGTGGCCACTCCCGGCCACCGCAGCCTCAACCTGCTGGGCTCCGGCGATCCTTCAACCTCAGTCTTCCAAGTAGCTGGAATTACAGGCATGCGCTACCACGCCCAGCTAATTTTTGATTATTGTAGAGATGAGGTCTCACCAGGTTGCCCAGATGGGTCTCGAACCCGCGGGCTCAGGCAATCCACTCACCTCAGCCTCCCAAGGCGCGGGATTACAGGCTGAGCCACCGAGCCCAGCTGTGTCAGCAATTTTTAATCATAGGTCTTTTAAAAATATGTTCACAGATACATAGTATCACTCTATTTCATTTTCTTGTGTCTTCTTATTCTGATAATTGAATCAGACATATACTAATTATTAACAATATTGACTGCAACAACCAATAATTGCTAAGTACTTAGTATGGCCAAAACACTCAAAATCCCACTTTCTCCTCATAACAACTCTATGAGGTGGTTTTTATTATTTTCTCTATTTTACAACTGAGAAAACTGAGACCTAGAGCTTTTAAGCCAACCTGTCCAAAAAATTCTTACTCTTAATCAAAGGTAGAGTGGATACGTAACACCAGGTATATGTCATTAGTCTTTGCTCCTGACTGTCATGCTGTAATGCCTCCTGATAAAAAAAGGAGAAGCCCACAGTGGTGAGAATGTTGAACTCTAAAACATGTCTGCTTTGATCAGAGTACTTCCTAAAAAGAACTCCAACTGCAAGATATAAGACCAAGTATATCTGTCATTGGTCTCTGCTATGGACTGCCAAAATATAAAGTCTTCTTATTTTAAAAGAAAAAGGGGTGGGGGGAGAAGCCTGAAGTGGTGAGAATGTTGCATTTTAAAACATGTCTACTTTGATCACAATGCTTCTTTAAAAGTGCATTATTTTTTTGGTGGCTTAGTACAATCCAAGACCTTTTCTTGGCCTCCAAGATGGGAACAAGCAGCTGCAGTAAGAATTCATTTATTCCATTCATTCCATAAATACTTACTGGAGATTCAATCTACATCCAAATTCATGCCAAGCACTGAATAAATATTGCCTCAAGAAATAGAATCTACCCATTCAGTGCACAAGATACACACAGAAGCACATAGCTGGACACCCTGCTCAGAATGACTTGATGAAAGTGCCATCACAGCTGAGACATGAGGATGATGAGGAGTCAGCAAGGCAAAGTATATTTGTGTGAGCTGCGGCCTCAGTATGTCCTGTTCCCTCCGGCAGAACGTTGAGACTCTTTCTGTTTATAAGTTTGCCAAAATTAGAAGTAATAATTCCAGCCACCTGTCAGCTAGATAAGTTAAAATGGAATATTTTGTATCAAAAGGAAACTTAACAGGACAAGAATGTTATGATGCAAAAGGAGAAGACAGAGTCCCAGTTTTCAGTGACCTTGGCAGATTATCAGCATCTCACTGAGCAGTCTATTTTCTTGCTGCTGCTACATAAACATGTATATAGAAGCATATACGGGGGTGCCAAAAAAACTGTATACACATTTTAAGAGGTGTTATGTATGTATTACTTTTTGAAATTGAATTAAAGTCCTGTAGCAATGTGTACTATGACATTTGTTCAACTGTGCTTCCGCCATTTTCTTAAACTGCCCCTCCTGCCACATGGTGACACTAGCATTCATTTGATGGATGCCAACTTTTGAGCAAACGTCATACTTAAAATGTGTATATATTTTTTGGCACCCTTCTATAAATACAAATGTAACTGAGGGTCGAACACTCTGCCTCAGAGTGTAGTAAAGAAATAAGGTCACAGGCTGGCATTTTTATCATAAGGTGACAGTCTCCCAAGTCCCCTGATTCTAGCATGTTCTTTTCTTTGGGTAAGGTGTACAGTTGCTGCAGAATTATATAGCTGTCACTAAAAATGGTGTAAATTACTCATTGGTCACCTAAGAATAGGGTACAATTGCTTCTCCAGTTGCTGGCAAGCCCAGAGGGGGTGTTGAAGCCAACTACTGCCGTAGCCTGAAGGTATCAGGGAAAATATAGATTTGGCTGCTTTCCTTGCAACATCAACTGGCACTCACACTGACACCAGTGGAGACGGGAAGTTAGGATTCATGAGAACAATGCATCTGTGCGCTTTTGCTGAAATGTTCATTCATTTCTCTTTGAATCGATAACCATTTCTTTGGTTACAAAGAACATTTTATTGGGGGGGGAATAAGTGGTTGATTTTCCATTTTTGAGGCTAAGAGACAAATGCCACACTTACGTATGTACATAAATTACTATGGTAAGCTTTGCAAATCTTAGTGGCTTAGTCCAAGTTTTTTTTTTTTAATTAATGTTGTGGCCCGCCCCATCCCGGCAGTATCCCACTACAGCCAATCCCTTTCTTATAGTATTATGGTAAATGTTCAGGGTCCACTTATGAGAGAGAACATAAGGTACTCTGTTCTTTGTTTCTATGATGGATCACTGAGTATGATAGACTCTAAATCCATTCAAGTTGCTGTGAAGTCCGTATGTTTTTCCTTCTTTATAGCTGCAAAATATTGCATCATGTATATGTACCACATTTTTTTATCCAGCCCAGTATCAATGGGCAGCACAGCTGGTTCCATTTTTTTGCTATTGAGAATAGTGTTGCAATAAACCTGCATGTGCAAGTATCTTTTTTGTAGAATGATTTGAGTTCCTACGGGTATATTCCCAGTAGGGGGATTGCTGGGTCATTTGGAAGGTCAATTTCTAGTTCTTTTAGAAGTCGCCACACTGTTTTCCATAGAGGCTGAACTAGTTTGCATTCCCTCCAGCAGTGTAGAAGCATCCCCTTTTCTCTGCATCCTTGCCAGCATCTGTTGTTTGTTTTATTACTGATGGCCATTCTTACTAGAGTTAGGTGATATCTCAATGTGGTTTTGATTTGCATTTCTCTGATTAGTGAGGCTGAGTAGTTTTTCACGTGTCTGTTGGCTACCCATATATCTTCTTTTGAGAAGCATCTATTCCTGTTTTTTGCCCACTTTTTAATGGGGCTGTTTGTTTTTTTTCCTTTCGGCACATTTAAGTTCCTTATAAATCCTGGATGTTAGACTTTTGTCAGATATACAGTTGGCAAACATTGTTTCCCATTCTGTGGGCTGTCTCCCTGCTCTCTTGATGTTTTCTTTTGCTTTGCAGAAGCTTTTCAGCTTAGTGAGGTCCCACTTGTCTATCTTATCTGTTATGGCATGAACATCTGGTGTTTTGATCAGGAGGAATTGCTTGCCTACTCTGATTTCTGTAAGGGTGTTTCCTGTGTTTTCTAAGATTCTTACAGTTTGAGGTTTTACATTTACGTCTTTGATCCATTTAGAGCTGATTTTTTTGTATAGGTAAGGGTCCTGTTTCAATCTTCTGCATGTGATCAATCAGTTTCCCCAGCACCATTGACTGAATAGGTTCTCTTCTCCCAGTGGTTGTTGGTGGAGGCTTTGTCAAAGATGAGTTGGTTGAGAAATTGAGATTTTGCTTCCAGAATCTCTATCCTGTTCCATTTGTCCATTTGCCTGTTCTTGTATCAACACCTGGCTGTTTTGATTATTATAGCCTTATTATAAAGTTTAAAGTCTGGAAGTGTAGTACCTCCTGCTTTGCTTCTTTTGCTAAGGATTGTTTTGGCTATTTGTGTTCACTTATGTTTTCATATGAATTTCTGTATTGACATTTTTTGGGTACTGTGTTGAATCTGCAGTCCCTTGGTAGGATGGACCTCATAACAATGTTGATTCTTCCTATCGATGAGCATGGAATATTTTTCCATTTGTTTGTGCCTTCTTGTAGTTTTCATTGTGAAGTTCTGTCACTTCTCTGGTAAGGAAGATGCCGAGGTATTACATTTTTTTGTGTGTGTGGCTGTTGTGAAAGGAATTGTGCTTTTTATTTGGTTCTCTGCCTATTTGTTATTGGTGTTTAAGAATGCAACTGTCTTTTGCATATTTATTTTGTACCCCGGGACTTTGCCAAAGTCCTTTATCAGGGCAAGGAGATTGTTTGACAGATTCTCTTAGATTTTCAAGAGTTCAAGATTTTTCCAAGAACTTTTCTTTGTCTCTCAGCAGCTGCAGTAAGAATTCATTTATCCCATTCATTCCATAAATACTTACTGAAGACCCATTCTATACCTACCAAGAAAATGAGTAGGAAGTGTATTCAAGGCAAAGGGAAGAGTATATGCAAAGAAAACCCAGTATATGTTACTAACTTCAATAGGCCTTTGTCTGGATCAAAAAGTCCTTATAAACAAGTGTCAAAATATGACGCTAGAGGGGTGAACAAGGGCCAATGCATAAATCATGTTTATTTTTTATAAGTTCACGGGTTTAATCAGATCATGCTATTTAGAATGTTGGAAGAAGTTCCCTAAAGAGAAGGGAAAGCTAAGAACTGAACTGAGTTGCTAGAAAATGCTTGACTTATCTGTCTGTAGGTTCTGTCTTCATTGCCATTAAGGAAAAAATATGAAAGGAGCTGAGTTACCAACTATGATCCCTAAATGCTTTATGCTACCCTGGTAAGATCACAAGGAAGAACTCTTCTGTGGTAGATTGCATCCCCGTTTCTTCTCCTCCCTGCGTTCTCAACCACTGCTATGTCTTTTATAGTATCCATGCCCTGGAAGAAGTGTACACCCTCAACACATTGATACTGGGTGTCTTGTGATGGGCTTTAACCAGTAGGATGTGAATGAACTTGACATACACTACATCAGAGCAAAAGTATTAAGAGGCATCGCATGTTTCTGCAAACTTTCTTTTTTCCTGTCCCATAAGAATGGTGTGTCCCAAGTCGAATCCGCTAATTGAGCCTGAGGCCTGCAATGTAGAAATGAGGAAGTGCAGAACAGAGCCATGGTGGCCAACACACAGTTGCCAACATGCAATGTCAGTAAGACATATGCTGTTTTTGTAAGTCACCAAGGTTGTGTGGCTGTTTGTTACTGTAGCAAATCTGAATAACATCTTCTAAGAGAGCTCTTTAGATTTCATTGCCAGCCATATTGGAAAGTAACAAACAAGCAAAACAAAACAAAAAACTTTGGGTGTAAAACTGTGTGCGCCTGGGGCTAAGCTTTCGTTCCATGTGTCAATTCTTACGATTTTGCAATGGTTGTCTGGAGGGCTGCAAGAATGTTTGTGCAGCCATCTCCAATCTCAACAGGGGAAATTGGCATAATCAATAATTAATGTCTGCCATGAACAAATTGAGAGGTGATGACACAGATGGTGTGCTTGCTGGTCTAGAGCCAGCTTCTCCCCCACTTCCGACATTTCAAAGAAAGAAATATTGTGTTTTTCCCCCTATTCACCATCTTTCCCTGGGCCTTTTAAAATACTCCTTTTCTTTCACGGACTCTCTCACTTCTGGTTGCAGTACTGAAGTGTGGTGGCAGTGAGCCTGGCTTTTTCCCACCACTGGCAACAGAGTAGGAGAGTCAGCATTAATACTCATCTTTTCTCTTTGGATGACCTGTTCACGTGCCTCCCCCTCTGATCTTTCCTTCCTGTGCTTCTGAAAGAAGTGGGTCTGTTTTACCTGACCTTCTAACCAGTCTTAAGCAAAATACATACACTTATCCCTCAGCTGAAAAAGAGTATGGGTATCTCTGCAGAATCCCATTTCCGCCAATTCTCCTAGCTCGTTCAGGGTTATGCTGAAACATAAAACTGCAGACCTCAGGCATATTTCACGTGGCAATCAGGCACTCAGCATATGCTATGTTCCTTCACAACAAAGGCCTGCCCTTCATCCACAGCTCTCACGTTTCCGGATTGCCACCTAAAGGTCGCTATAAAAAATTTGGCCTTCCAAGCCTCCACATTAGCTTGCTATGAAGAGGGTCACATCGCAAATTAAATGGAGGAAGAAGGAGAGCAGGAATTTTGGCTGTGCATCTCTGTTGGTCATGGTGCTATTCTAGGAGATTAAGTGCCTCTTAACCACATGAGGTAGTTATTATATCCACTTAAAAGATGAGAGTAGTTTGCTCAACCAGGAAGTAGACCCAAAATTCAAAACCAGGTCTTGCTGACATCAATGTGAATGCTCCTTCCATTATCCAACACGTCCAACTCTTGATTTCATTCAGTGCCCTTTGATTTCAGGAAGTTTTGTTATTCCTCTACGGAATCTGTTGACTTAAGTGAAGAAAATTTGTGTAAAACCTAAATGCATTTATTTAGACTTTTCTATCACTACTTTTTCATGTCTTTTTCCCCTAAAAAATATTTACTAAATATTTGCTGAATAAATAAAAGTACTAAATATTTGCTGAATAAATAAATGAATAAATGAAGGAAAACTTTTTCTTGACTTTTAAAAACCTCTGCAAAATGCACATGCTCAGAATAGCTGTACCCACAACTGACTACTTTTTTACTCTACATTCCTGTCATGTGAAAGGTATCCCCTGCTATGCCCCCTACCCCACAAGTGAATCTCATGCTACCACAATGCACACATTTCTAAGAGTGAAGCTATTGATTTAAGTTAAAATTATTTGGTACACTCCTTATATAAATAAAAGTCTACACAAAATCACTTTTCTACCATAATGAAGTCATATAATCACTTTCTTACTTATTTGCTTTGTTTGGTTTCCTGATACTGGTTTATATTATGTATACTAGAATTTTATGCACTGTCTCAGTAAGTGTGTGTGCTCTATGAGGGCAAGTACTAATTTTTAAATTATGTTACAGTCTTCTGATTCCACTGCAGTATCCTTAGCTATCTTATTAAATATTTATGACTGACCAAGAATTCCTCCCTTTCTCTAGTTATTCTCTAGCAATTTCTCTGAAAGAAATACTAATAAGCAATTGCATTTTAAAAAGGGGCAAAAGAATGAGGAGTGGATTTTCCCAGAAGGTAATTATAAAGTGCCTATCATATACCAGGAATCGCATTTGGTGATGGGGACACATAGACTCTGTCCTCAAGGATATAGTTTCGTGGGATAAACAGACAATTACAGCAGCTTATTCTGGGTCAGCAGAGGCCCAGGGGTATTCTACTCTTTGAGGAATGGCAAAAATGACTGACTGCTGAGGTCTCTAATTACTGAACTTCCTCCTGAAGGGATGGTAAATGCTATAATGCAATTATAATAAATATAATGCAATTGCAATAAATGTGTGTTGAATTGAATTAAATCAAATTGACGCCTTGCTCTCCAGAAGCTCAAATATAAACCATGAGAAATGGAAATGTCATTTAAAAAATGTCAGGGCTTGCCAGTAAGTTACCCATGGAGATATATCTGAAGATTTTTAACCCTTAAGAGTACTTAGGAAATTCTACAAGCTTCTGCCCTACTCAAGTGGCTTTTTGATTGACTGAACTGATCCTTCTAGAAACTTCTTTATAAAATTCTCAAACATCTGAGGTAAAGAAGTTTAAGAATCTGATTTTCTGCCTTTGAATATTTAAAGCTGATAATGACAACTAAATGTGATTGATAGCATCCTAAATATGAACTAAATTGCATCACATAAAAGTATAAAAGCATATCTTTGAAAGATATTTTCTCAGAATTAGCAGCATCTCCAGTCTCTTTTCTTCCTGATAAGTACATTCTTTGTGAACAAAGTTTGTGTCTTGTTTGTTGATTATCATCCATGGAGTCCCTGCCAAAGTGAAGAACACAACGTAGGCATCACACGTATAATGGGATAGATGGCTATATGATGATTGAACGTATGAAATGAATATAATGAATGGTAACTTGGAATGGTCTGAAGCTCTGTGGCATTTATAAACGTGTACATCTCTCCATCATTCTCCATATTGAGCAAATGTATCTTCTTAACTTTCTGCTTTATTGCTTTCTTTTTTCATCATACAAGCAAAACATACTTTTATAGAAATATCAGAAAATAAAAATAAGCAGCATTTCAAAATGCAAAAAATCGATCACCTAGATTTAATCAATATTCACATTTTGTTATGTGTCTTTTCCAAGGTTTTTCTAGGCAAATACACACTTTTTGAAATAAAAATGTTTTCCTGCAGTGTATAATATTTTGTAATTTGTGTCTATAAAGAGCAAATAAATATATTTTATGTCATAATTATACATGGGCATCCTCACTTTTACAGAGAAGTTATGGAATCATTTATTGTGTATATCTAAAAATGTATTTAATTTGTACTTATTATCAGAAAGTCAAGTTGTTTCCAAATTTTTGCTATTTTAAACATTGTGATAAGCATCTTTTTGCTTACAACTTCTTGCATTTATTTGAGAGTATTCTTAAAAAAAAAAAAAGTTGAATTTTTTTTTTTTTGAGTCTGAGTCTCCCTCTGTCACCCAGGCTGAAGTGCAGTGGCATGCTCACAGCCACTGCAGCCTTAACCTGCTGGGCTCAAGCAGTCTTTCTGCCTCAGCCTTCTAAGTAGCTGGAACTACAGGTGTGCGCCACTATCCATGGCTAGTTTTTCTTATTTATTGTAGAGATGAAGTCTCACCAAGTTGCTCAGACTGGTCTCAAAGCCCTGGACTTGAGCAATCCTCTCACCTCTGCCTCCCAAAGTGCTGGAATTACAGGCGTGAGCCACTGCACCTGGCCTACAAAACAGTAGAACTTCTAGGCCAAAGAGAAAAGCCATCTTAAGGGCTCCTGGTGCTTATATATAAATTTCACACTGTAGCTGCTTTATACAACTGCTGTGCCAATCCTGAGTATTATCATTTTATAAGCTTATATTACTAAAAAAATAGCATATTCATTTGTTTCCTACATTCAGTGAACTATAAAGTGATTCTGTAAACCCTATTTATGTGTATGAAAGCAGAATGCATAAAAGAGTTCTCAAGCCAGATTACTTGATTTTATATCCTGTTTCAGTCCCTTACTAGTTCCGTGCCTCAACCAAGTTAAATAGATTCTTTGTGCTTCAGTTTCTTCATCTGAAAAGTGGGATAATTAAAATATTCACATCTTAAAGTAGTTCTGAAAATTAAGTGAATTTATCCATAAAATGAACTCACAACAGTATGTGACACAAGCAAGCATTAGATAAATGCTATGCATTCTCTTCTTTTTAGGAACACAACTAAATTAACCTCCTCCCCATGCCCCCCCCCCATTTTTTTAACAGCCTATCATGTGGGATGAATTGTTCTGACTCACAAATACCTTCAAGACACGATCCTCACCCATTTCCTTATCAGCCAGTTAGATAGAGCCTACCCTTAGGATGCTAAGTAGGTGAAATAACAGATGGAAGGAGCCTGGAACCATGAGTGCCTGAGGAACATTCCGTGTGGACAACCACACTGAACTATCATCATATGAGCATTCCGTGTGGACAACCACACTGAACTATCATCATATGAGTGAGAAATGTGCATTTGAAGTTTTTGGTTTACCTGTTGTTATAGCAGTTGACCTTTTTGGACTAATAGAATTAGCTATTAGTAGTCCCTTATCAGGTATCATCTGTTTTTTAAAAAGAAAGAAATTTTATTTCAAAATGCGAAGAATGAATAGATCAAAAGGAGTTGTTCAGGATCTGAAATTCGCTTCAGATAACCTACAATTTGATAATATCCTTGAGCCCAATGGTCATTTGTCTATCTGGAATGTATTAGTATTTAATTCCATGTCTTTATTTCTTTATATTCCCCATTTGACTTCAGGTTACAGAAGTGAATCTCAATACAGCTAAATGTGTTTATTCAACTTAAAAACACAAATTCCTTATATTGCCTCTTAGATTTCCCAGTGAACAGCATTTTCTTACATTTACTGAATCATTTAAGCCATAAATACCCAAGTACTAGCTGAGAAAATACAGGAGGAAACATTCTTTAGGAAAAATAGAAATATTCAAAAGAAAGTTTACTGCATTAAAAAAAAAGTCTCTCATAATAGTTCTATGGTTCTGAAATGTCTACAGAAAAGTCATACTGCATAGGAATATATTTCCCAAGTTTTCCCCTTAAGAATCAAAGAATTTGAGGCATTGTTCATTTTGCAAAAATGTTATTTGTTACCAAAGGACAGGAAAGGAAAAAGAATACCAAAAATGAAAATTATACACACACACACACACGCACACACACACACATATATAAGGAAACACATATATATACCATTTTATGAGCTTTCTGGCAAAAATTTATTCAAACATAAACCATGAAACATTTTCCACATGGTTTTAGAGCTTACAACTGAGACTAGCTGAAATATTTCTCAGAGTATTTTGACTCTCGAGGGATGATAAGACATCAAATAACACTATCAAATTTATCTTTCTAAATATAGAGTTAAACTGCTCTCCTCTTACATTTGCATCATGTTCTGCAATGTGCTTTGTATATAGGAAGGTATTATCAGCCCAGGAGGGGACACTGACATTCAGAGAGATTAAAGGGCTTGTCCAAGGTTACCTGGCGAGCGTTGCAAGGTGATATAAGCGATCATCCCCTGAATAATCTGTAGGCTTCCGTTTTCACATATGAATTTCCCAATAATGTTCAAAGTGACAGCTATGAACAAGTTAACTTTGGGAGTCTGAGGCAGGAGGATCACTTGAGTCCAGAAGTTTAAAACCAGCCTAGCAAGACCTCATCTCTACAGTTACAGATGTGTTTATGGGGAAAAAAAAGTGACCAATAGGATGCATTTGACCTGGTCCCAACTTCGGTCATTGAAAAGAACTGAATCATTTAATGGACAGTAGATTAAACCCTATTACAATAATTTCAGTGAAAATACCAGAAAAGCAAAACATTTATCAAGCCACATTCTAAAAGCATGCTTGTTTCAGGAAAGAGTAAATAAAACAAATGTCTAGGCTAATAGAGTGATTTAGATGTTTTAATACATGGTTTAACGACTATATGTGCTCCTGAGAAACAGCTACATAACAAATATTTATATACATATTTAAGTATTATTTCCCATTTCTTTTCATTATTCCATTTGAGATATAATTATTTAGAAAAAGAAGAGTGGTTAAGAGAACTTTTTATAAAATTACACAAATATAACAAAATTATAAACAATCATGCATTTAAAAGAAAATTATATTTTTTGAAAATTTATTGAGTAGTCCAAACAAAATACAATGAAGAAATTCAGAGTAAAAACTGAAGAACATTACAACCTGTTCCATTGTATAATTTTTATTCTTAATTAAACAAATATAACAACAAAACTACCAAAGATATAGAAATGCCCTTCTATTCTAAATAAGTTTGGCAAATATGCATAGAATGTTCTCTTTATTAGTAAGCATGCCAGCAGAAAACAGAATTCACTCCAGATAACTAAAACAAAGAAACTTTAATAAAAGGACTACTTATAAAAGTATGGTCAGACCACGAGTGGTGGCTCATACCTGTAATTCTAGCACTTTGGGAGTCTGAGGCAGGAGGATCACTTGAGTCCAGAAGTTTAAAACCAGCCTAGCAAGACCTCATCTCTACAAAAAATTAGCCATGCATACTGGTGTGCTTCTGTAGTTCCAGCTACATGGGAGACTGAGGCAGAAGGATCACCTGAGCCCAGGAGGTCAAGGCTACAGTGAACTGTGATTGTGCCACTGCATTTCAGCCTGGGTGACAGAGAGAGATCCCAACTCAAAAATAAGATAAGAAGTGTGGTCAAAGCTAAGGGAATAAAAAGGGAATGGTGAGAATGAGTAACATGTCTTTCTCATATTAAAAAAAGGGAGAGCAAAGATGGCCGAATAGTAAAGTCTACCATAGCTATTAAAATTATTAAATTTAACACCCAAAGTTTGCTTTGATGTTTTGGCAGCCAATGTTAAATAAAGATATGGCCAGTTACATTACCTCCCTCAATATTATCACCATTATCATCCTCATTATCCTCATTATTATCCTCGTAAAAATATGTACCATTCATCGAGTGCCAATGACCTGCCTTGGGCTAAATAATTGTTAGAAAAATCAGTCTTGAGTTAGTATGGGGGAAATGGAAGGAAAAAAAGAGGAGCCATGAGCCCAGAAGCAGGTGACAGACCTAAGAGGCAATGAAAATGGAGAAGAATTAATGATCCGGTGGACCAAGGCAGTAATCAACAGTTAAAAAAAAGACAGCAGTAAAGTGGGGCCAGTAAATGGGGCCAAGAAGCTCTGTTGAAGAAGTGTCCATGGAGCATGATGAATGACTGAGGTTGTAGAGATAAGAGGGAACGACAAGGAGACAAATGTATTTTGAAGAGCCTAATGCTGAATGCCCAGAGGAATAATGAGACCGTTAGCAGCTAAGGGAAGGCAGGAGGGGAGAGAGCAAGTTGGAAATGGGAGAAACAACGCAGACATTTCTGATCTTCCAAGCATGAGAGCTGGGGCTGAGTTGTACCGACTTGGATTCCAGTCTCAACTTGGCCCCTTGCTGGTTGTGGGAAATTAAGTCTCAGAGTCGCTATTTCCTCTCCTGAAAAACTAATTATAATGCCATCTTTAGAGAGTTTTGTTGTTGTTGTTGTTGCTTTTAGTTAATAGATTTTTTTTTCCTTTGGAGCAGTTTTAGGTTTATAGAAAAAATGAAGCAGAAATTACAGAGAATTCCCTTATATCCTTTTATCTGCCCCTTCCCACTAATTTCCCCTATTATTAACAGCTTACGTTAATACAGTACATTTGTGATAATTGATGAGCCAATGTTGATACACTTTTTATAACAAAAGTCTGTATCTTATACATTCTATGAGTTTGGATAAATGCATATCATGTATTTACAGTCCAAGTATCATACAAAAGAGTTTCATGATCCTAAAAATCCTCAGTGCTCCACTTATTCATTCTTTCTGCTCTCCTCCACTCCAAACACTGGTGACCACTGATTTCTTTATTCTATCTCCAAAATTTTGCCTTTTTCAGAATGTCGTGTAGTTGGAATCATACAGTACAAGACGGGGACCTCCAAAACCAGGAATAATCTTTTGGAGTGTGGGTGTTTTGTAGTACAGGTTTCCCGACCTGTACTAGTGTACTAGTGCTCATAAGTGTTCTAGGAACCCATCGGCATCTGTGTACCAGCTAGTTTTTGTGAAAGACTGCATTCTACTTCAGAAAATTTGGAGGGGAAGAGTCAACTCGTTTGCCCATTTCATGATGGGTGATTTACAAACACATCTGCCCATACCACACTGAGTGATCATAAGTTTTTGACCAAAAAATGGCATGACCCTCATGCCCCACCATCCCTATTCACCCAATCTTGCCCAAGGGACATTTTTTTACCCCTCAGATGAAAAAAGTCCTCAAAGGAAAATGTTTTGCAAATGTGGAAGAGGTGAAACCATCAATGGCAGAAGCACTAAAAGGCATCAATATTAACAAGTCCAAAAACTGTTTTGAGCAGTGGGAAAAACATCTTGATAAGTTCATCACATTAAACAGAGAGCACTTTGAAGGTGACTGAAGCTTAAACACGTAAGAATAAATCTTTAGAAATTTTGTATAAATAAATTCCGGTTTTGGGGGGGATCCTCCCCTCATATGTAGCCTTTTCAGATTGGTGTGTTTCGTTTAGTAACATACAGAAGGTTTATAGAGTTGTTTTAATGTCTTGGCATTAATAGATATTTAATGAATGTTAATTACTGTTACCACTGTTATTAGCATTGTTATTATTTTATAAATGCTTCATTTTCTTAGGGTTTCAAAAGGAAGGAAAATCACACATTTCTCTAGAATCATGAAGGTCTAGTTTGCTAGTTCTCTCTCTCATATCGACTTCCTCAGCACCTTCCACTCCCAACTTTTTTGGAACGTGCATTTCTCCTGTAATTTGCTTACCCAATATCCTTCTCCCTCCTAAATGGATGGCTTTGTGAGAACTTAGTGCTTCTGTTTCCTGCCCACTACTCTATCCCCAGAATGTAGCCACCTGCCTAGCAGGTGATGAGTACTCTATACACATCTGTAAAGCGCTGGACATTGGCAAGGTGGCCAGGATTAAAGGTACCAAAAGATGCAGTGACACAGCTTTGGGGAATAAATGGGAGGGAAAGGCTGTTAGGAGATCACATTTCCTGGGAGGGGAATACTGGTGAGGACAAGCGTAACCCCACAGCTCAAAGACAGAGGGACTGGAGTACTTTTTAAAAGGAATCTTCATTTAAATTATTTCCTAATCTCAACTCTCAACTCACAATAAGTAAAATTTCTGCATAGCAGGGAAGGTTTCAAATGAATTTAGAAGATATATTGACCATGCTATTCAAATATCTAAAATTTAATATTTAATCATAAACTTTTGGGATGACTGTTACCCATTGAAGTCCAATTTGGATCAGTGTTAACTTTACTCTAATTTCCCTTTATATGCAAAACACATTTTGCCTATCCACAGTTCTACCTAGAATAAAACCAGCACTGTAGTTTATGAGTCTTCCTTGGAATTTACTCCAAATAACGGAGAATTATTATTTTTTAAGGCATTGGTGTTTCTTCTCTGGCTCATCTCCAAAGTATTCAAATCATCCCTTTTTTTTCTGGTACATTTTTCTTATCTTATTTTTATTTTAAACTAATAATAATGATACTTCATTGACATTGCTGTTGCAAAACGTTTAAAGTTTTCTTCTAACCAAAGTTTCTTTAACCCACTACAGATTTTAAAGCTAGATATGAGTATGTCCTGTAGTTAAGAAATAAGTTTTCCTCCATGATTGATTTTCATAGATTTAAATTCAATGTCAAGAAACTACAATACTGCATAGTTTAAGTTGTCACAGTACCCAACAGTAAAAACTCATAAATTTTAGAGCAGCTTTTAAAAGAAAACTTGTATTTCAGAACAAAAAAGAATGAAGTGAAATGAAGATATCCTATCCCTGCTATTCGTTACCCTCACTTCGACACAAAGTAAGGCAGACACAGAAAGAGGGAGTGGAGAGGAGTGAGAGAGTGAGAGAAGGCATTAATATGAAAATCATTATCCTGGGATTGCTGTGAGAACTTTGGAGTAGTTTCTCTGCTAGGCCAGCTCCTCTGAAGTCCAAAGCAGTTACAATTCCATTCCTCAGGGTGCCTGCAGTTAACTGAACAATAAGAAGAAGGATGAATGAAGATGTCAGAGACCCTGATTAAGATACTTCTCAGCTGCGCTGAAGGACTAACCATGACTGTCCAGGGCAGGAAAAACCCACTGTTCATTCAAAAGAAACTTTAGCAGATCCAAGCAGCTCTTAAATGTAATAGTTAACAGCATAGACTTTGGAACATGGCCACTTATTAGCTGTGTGAACTTGGGCCGTTCTCACTTCATCTCTGAGCCTTGTTTCCTTCAACTGTAAAATATAGCTAACAATCCCTTCTTTAGTGGGACTGTGAGTATCAATGGAAAAAGCACAATGGCACTCACCACATTTCTTTTTTTTTCTTTTTATTACATTGCCTCCAACCAATCTTCAAAGAAGCCTCTGGAAAGAGAACAAGGGAGGTCACGGAACCCTTGCCTTAATTTGGGACACAATGAAACACATCTGCAGCTATAAGAATCTTGAACTGGGGCATGGGGGATTTAACTTAGACTATACAAATTTGGGGTAAAGAAATTAGATTAAAAGCAATAAACCTGGTAAATGGGAGGATTAATGGAATTCTGTTTTATCCTAATTAATATCATTTTTTCCTATCATCTCATAATGAGAAAATCAGGGACACTAACAAAGAAGAAAACGAGTATGCAGCTTCTGACAGCCCAGGCCTCAGAAGTGTGGGGTTTGGAGGAAAATTTTAAAATTACATTCAATGTTTTGTTTACTTGATACATTTTTATTAAGATCAGGGGATACAATAATGAATCAAAAAGACGTGGTCTTTGCTTCATGGATCGTATAGTCAAATGAGGGAAGAGAGTGATAAATACACAGTCAAACAAATAAAAATGATTTAAAGATATAATAATCAATCTAAGGAAAAAGTGTGGTATGTTAATAGATATTCTAGTTTACACTAAGACAGTCTCTCTGGGGAAAGGCAATTATATTCCTTCATTCCTTAGCATGGCCCCTTTCACAGCTAGCCTTGTGATCCAAGCCCATGTAGAAGTAGTTTATTTTAGAGAAGGCAGGAGAGACAGAGGGAGGAGAGAAAGAGAGAGAGAGAAAGAGAGAGAGAGAGAACCACTACAAGGCTATATTATCAAATGTGTCACTACTCAGTGACTGCTCAGTCCATAGTGCCAGCTGAGAAATCTAATAAAATGTATCTTGGCACCATGTCCTGAGGGAAGAAAAGAGAAAGCATTTGTCTTTGGTATTCTGTTCTACATTAGTCAAAGATTGTTCTATGGGTTCTAACTTCTCCATATTCTAGGTTGACATGGGTGGCTAATATTGAATATCAATCAGGCATACCAATACCTGCAGCAGGGAAGGTCTTGGGCAAAGCAAAATGTGTAGGAAATGGACCCCAGATGAGGCTCCATCCCTCAAACAAAAGTCAGAATCTGGGGAAAGGCCAAGACTCATCCCTCTGAGTCTTCCATATCACATAAAATATTTAAGAAATATTTGTGAACTGCATATTTATTATAATACATATACTACATATAAAGTAGTATATTATTATAGTAATTACTAATTATATATAAATTAATACACATATGTTTAAGTATTATATCATTAATTACCATCGTTCTTCTTAACTTCAGTCAAAGAAATATTTTATTTTTTTAATTTTTTTTTATTTATTTGGGTTTTTTGTTTTGAGTCGGTCTCTTTCACTTTGTCACCCAGGCTGAGGTGCAGTGGCATGCTCACGGCCACCACAGTCTTGACCTGCTGGTCTCAGGTGATCCTTCTGCCTCAGTTTTCCAAGTAGCTAGAACCACAAGTGTGTGCCATCATGCCCAGCTAATTTTTTGATTTATTGTAGAGACCAGGTCTTGCCATGTTACTCAGGCTGGTCTTGAACCCCTGGACTCAGGCAATCCTCTTGCCTCTGCCTCCCAAAGTGCTGGGAGAAATATTTTAAAGGCCATGTATAAGTCATGTCAGCCAGGACCTGTGCCATGCTCACAATCTTTTCCAAGTAAAATTGTTCTGTACAATACTGGCATAGCCTTGATGCCATATCTCATACCATGTGACCCAAGGTGGGCACCTTCTCCAGGGCAAATTAATCTATTATAAACGCAAAATCCAAGAAAAAGAGAGAGAGGAATCTAAGATGATCTCCAAGGTTCTGATCTGGTTAACCAGATGAAAAGTGTTACACTGAGGACATAGCACAGCAATTGGGTTTGAGGATTTTTTTTGAGGTTGTGCTACCCAAAGACACTCAAAAGGCAGAGTAACTTAGGGCTGCAGACTCAGAAGAGAGGTCTGAGCATGTAGGGATTAATTAAGGTATAGAAGGAGTTTGAAAACATGGTAAAGGATAAAATCAATGATGGAGAAAAAATAAGAAAGGAGAGGAGGAGCCAAAGATAGACTTTTGAGGACACAAACACTTGGAAGGTAGCTAGAGTCACAGGAGTTATGAAGAAAATCAAGACTAATAAACCCTGTGAAATATTCAAACATACCCAACAGTAGGAAAATCATTTGATAAATTACAATAAAATGTGAAATAGCCATTAATAATGATATTTTCAAAAAATCATGATATGTGCAACTACTCAGGATGTAATAGTAAATGCAATAGTAAATTTCTGTATTTCCTTTTTTTTGAGTTGAAATCTCACTCTGTCACCCAGACTGGAGTGAGTGGCATACTCACAGCCACCGCAGCCTCAACCTCCTGGGCTCAGGTGATCCTTTTGCCTCAGCCTTCCAAGTAGCTGGAACTACAGGCACACGCCCAGCTGATTTTTTGATTTATTGTAGAGATGAGGTCTCGCCAAGTTGCCCAGGCTGGTCTCAAACCCACGGACTCAGGCAATCCTCTCACCTCGGTCTCCCAAAGTGCTGGGATTATAGGTGTGAGCTACCACTCCCAGCCTGAATCTCTGTATTTTCTTTGCTCCATTTCCCTTCCTCTTCTCAACCCTTCCAAGGTAAGAGGCCGTTGGTAAAACAGAATAAAGAACAAACATATTTATGTTGTTCTCTTTGTGTAGATGTATTTTTTTCAAATTCTGTCAATTTTATTTTACAATTAAAAAGATTAACTTAAAATTGTAATTTTCAAAAATGTTTGATATATTTGAACAGAATGACAGGTCAGCTCTGTCTTAATATGGGAAGAGAATCTATGAGTCAGGAGTATTATTGCTCTAAGTTTATTCTTCGCAAAATCAGAGAAGTTTGTCTACACTCTGGCATTCTCTCCTCATCTTAATTCTTAGGGAGCCAGATCCTCAGAAGCAACAATCAGATGCCAGCACTAAATTTAAGAAAGAAATGTCTCAGGGACCACAGTGAACATTTTCACTGCCAGCCTATTATTTCAGATCATCACATGTTTCAGTTATATAAGCTCAATAAATATCATGCTGATATTTGTTCAGATTTAGGAGCCTTTTTTTTTCGTTCTCTTGCTGTCATCATGTTTCCTGCATATTAATAAGAATCACAACATTTCATATGAAATATAATATGAACTTCATTTTTAAATAAATTGCAAGGCCACACATTAGTGATTTTTCACAAAATAATTATAGAGAAACAGAATTTCCCTGATTTTGCTTTTCCACCAAACCCAAAAGAGATGAAGCTGATTAAGAGTATCATACCCCCTCCTAACGCATAAGTTTTTGTTAGTCGATAATCATTTTTCTGTCATTTCTCCCAAGGTTCTGCAAATTCTAAGACTTTTCATCCATCTATTACTATTACTTAAAATTCTTTTAATTCAGTAGTGTTTGGGCAATATGAGTCTTATACTCAATTTGAATACTTTAAATATAGATGCTGTTTTATAATTACCTTCCAAAATTCTCAGAGGATTGGACAATGGAATGTTGCACTTCCATAGTCTACTTTCCTCTTTTAAAGTGAAAGTCAAAATCTTCATTTTTTTATTTCTAGAGTTTTGTCTATTTCAAATAGAAGAATTATATTTTTTTCTTCTCTACATAAATCTAGAAATATTGCAATGGTTGCCAGGAGAAATAAATTACAGTGTTAAGCTGCAAATCTGCAGGTTTAAACGTTCACATTCCCTCAACATTATTTTAAAGGAAAAATACTATATTTCAGCCAGCAGAGAAGGCAGGTTCTTGGGTCTACACTCTACTATTAAGCTCGGTTCTCTGTTTCATAATGCCTAAAGGAATCTTATTATTCTTTACGAAAAAGGGGCATAATTTAAAATCCTTGGCCTCAATGAATAGTAAGGTGACTGAAGCTGGGGGGTGCCATTCTTTCATAGTACCATTCCCTCCCATCTCTCTCTCTCTCCCTCTCCCTATTCTGCCCTTCCTCTTCTCTCTTTCTCCTTCCCTCCAATGCATAGCCAATTCCAACGTACATATACTTTTAATGTAGACATTTAATTAAAAATCCAGAATGTAAATTTCATTTTCTTTATAGATATAGAATTTTTCAGTGGTGTTGCATTTATAAAATACAGTTTGGAAAGGACTTATTGTATCGGGTTTTGTGTTCTTTTTTTTTTTTTTTTTTTAGTTGGAGTCTCACTCTGTAGCACAGACTGGAGTGCAATGGCATGCTCCCGGCCACCGCAGCCTCGACCTGCTGGGCTCAAGCGATACTTCCGCCTCAGCCTTCCAAGTAGCCGGAACTACAGGCGCGCGCTACCATGCCCAGCTAATTTTTGATTTATTGTAGAGATGAGGTCTCTCCAAGTTGCCCAGGTGGGTCTCAAATCCACGGGCTCAGGCAATCCACTCACCTCAGCCTCCCAAAGTGCGGGATTACAGGCTGAGCCACCGAGCCTGGCTTGTGTTCTTTCCAAAGAAAAACCACTACTCTCTAGGATTACAGCAATCAGTATTGAAATATATTCTCAAATACACAAAGACAAACCTCATCAGCATGAATTATGTGGGGGCAAGTTCCATTTCTCTGTAGGTTTTCAATATGCAATATTTTGCTCAAAGGACCTCCACTTAATATATCTGATTTGAAAAATATTTTATGGGCTGCAATAC
Organism: Tarsius wallacei; assembly: GCA_963574415.1. Classification (NCBI taxonomy): domain Eukaryota; kingdom Metazoa; phylum Chordata; class Mammalia; order Primates; family Tarsiidae; genus Tarsius; species Tarsius wallacei. The sequence continues at coordinate 286 of CAUYQG010066241.1, read as the reverse complement.
AGTAAATATACTTGTATGGAGCTTATTCTGCAACAAAGGTTATTAGGATTCAGAGTTTCTAACTTCATTCAAGTTTCTGACTTCATTATGGTCATGTTTTATATTATACCACTTTTTAATGGAACTGTTTTTTTTCTTTCAGCATGTTTGAGTTCCTTATAGATCCTGGATGTTAGGCCTTTGTCAGATATACAGTTGGCAAATATTTTTTCCCATTCTGTGGGCTGTCTCCCTGCTCTCTTGATGGTTTCTTTTGTTTTGCAGAAACTTTTCAGTTTGATGTCTA
>CAUYQG010066240.1:0-37616 GCA_963574415.1 Tarsius wallacei | reverse complement strand
GGAGGCTGAGGTGAGTGGATTGCCTAAGACCGCGAGTTCGAGACCCGCCTGGGCAACTTGGTGAGACCTCATCTCTACAATAAATCAAAAATTAGCCGAGCGTGGTAGCGCGCGCCTGTAGTTCCAGCTACTTGGAAGGCTGAGGCGGAAGGATCGCCGGAGCCCAGCAGGTCGAGGCTGCGGTGGCCGGGAGCGGCCACTGCACTCCAGTCTGGGAGACAGAGTGAGACTCAAACTCAAAAAAAAAAAAAGAAAAAAAAAAAAAACATATGGTAAGATTCCATTGACAGAAAATATAGAGCCAGGCAGAACTGTTCTATCGTATAGGAAGTCAATGAATGGTTACCACTGAAGGGAGCATGGTAACTGAAATGGGTCAGCAGGGGGCTTCTGTAGTGATCAATCGTGTTCAGTTATCTATTGCTGCCTAATAAATTACCCCCAAACAATAACCATTTCATTTTATCTCATGATTTTGTGGGTCAGGTATTGGGGTAGGGATCAGAAGGGAGATTCTTTTGCTCCATGTGGTTAGATGGTTTTGGCAGATGCCACTCAATTGTCTTCAACTGCCAAATGGTCCAGTTTGCAGGGTCCAAGAAAGTTCTCCTAACAAGAGTCGTGCTTTGGCAAGGCTCGCTGGACATCTGGGCTCCACTAGAACTGTCAACAGGCATGCCTTGGCTGGGTGCAGTGGCTCACGCCTATAATCCCAACAGTTTGGGAGGCTGAGGTGAGAGGATGCCTGGGTCCAGGGGATCGAGACAAGCCTGGGCAACTTGGCAACACCTTGTCTCTACAAAAAATCAAAAAAGTAGCCAGGGGTGTGGTGGCGCATGCCTGTAGTTCCAGCTATTTGGAAGGCTGAGGCAGAAAGATCACCTGAACCCTACAGGCTGAGGCTATGGTGGCCATGACGGTGCCACTGCACTCCAGTCTGGGTGACAGAGTGAGAACTCTGACTCAGAAAAACCCCCAAGAAACAGGCATGCCTATATGTGGCCTCTTCAACATGCTGGACTCAGGGTAGCTGGACTTCTTATATGGTAGTTCAGAGCTCCCAGCGAGAGTTTCCAAAAGATTCAGGTGGAAGCTGCTAGGCTTCTTATGACAAAGCCCTAGCATTATTTCCACTTCATTCTATTGCTTAAAGAAGTCACTTAAAGCCAGTCCAAATTCAAGGAGAGAAGAGGAAGAGATTTCATTTCTCCAGAGAAAGGGCAAGAATGTACATGGAGAAAATGAATTGATGGCAGCCATCTTGGAGACAAGCGACAACAAGTGATGATCTGTTTCTCGATTTGGGTGTTGATTACACACACTATTCAGTTTGTAAAAAAGTTTATCAAAGCAGTACCCTTGTGATAGATATTTCCCCTTTTTTGTATGTATATATTTTAATTTAAAATTCAAATTTAAAAGCAACTGTCAAGCAAAATGACTCGGAACAAGCTGGTCCCATTTGAGCCCTTCTGTGGCTGAATGGATACACCATCTTCACTGAAGGCACATCATGGCTTCTTTTCAGCTCTGTGATCTTGGGTGACATAGGTGTGAACGGTCAGCCCTTTTTCCCTGTGAGGGCCTCCACTTAAATGAGGAGAAAAAGAAACATTTCAACTTGGATTACCGTGAGGGAAAATGAGATAACTTAAGAGAAAACCTCTGGCATATCCTGGGTGTTCGTGAATGCACTTCACTTCTTTTCAAGCCCTGAACAATGCCTCAAATCCCCCACCCCTCAGCTGCCAAGGAAGTCAGCAGCTAAGACTTTCTAGAAGTTTTGCCAGGAGTCCAGAGAGAGCGTGTCCTCGCCGCCCCACTTCTCATCCTGTGAGCAGAGACAGTGCTGCATTTGCCGGCACCTGTGCCCTGGGTCAGAAGCCGACGAAAACACTCTGTGGCTGCCAGAACAAGACCAAAGTCCCCAAGCAGAGTGACAAGTGAATCATCTGAACTAATGCTTAGTCACTGCAAGGTACTTTCCACACAGACACATGGAGATGGTTACCAAAGAAGTGTCTGCTGGCCGCACTCACATCAGCTCAAAGAAAATGTTGTTGTAACCTTTACTTTGGAAGAGGAAAAAATAGCATCACTTTCCCTTCTCCTTTCCTTTTCTTTTTTGGAGAGAGTTGTTGGCAAAATTGTTGAAGTGGTTGTTTTTGTTTACCCTGGAGAAAGTTTCCAGATAGCTCTGAATCTGAGCCTTGTGCATACGGCAGGCCCTCAAGTCCTAAGCACTTAATGTCTAAGTGTGTAAACAAGCCCCTTAGAGGAGACTCACAGGACATCCAGGTCACGAGGCCTCCCATCACGCTCCCTGATGGCCAGCAGAGTCCTCCAGGCTTTTAGCAGTCAGAGAGACCCAGGGCTCAAATCCCTCTGATCTGTACCGTAGTTTAGCCTGGGGCATGAGATTCTAACTTCCTGAGCCCCCTACTTCCTTATCAATAATAATGAGACTTAATAACGTGTACCCACAAGGAGGCTATGATAATTAAATGAAGTGGGGCGCAGAAGCATCCCCAGAAATGCTACACACTCACATAGTAGTTGATTAGTTAAAATGAGTTAATCTCTTCTCCCCTCTCTCTCTTCCAATTCTTCCTTCATTATTTCTCTTGCTGACTTTCTCTTTTTAAATTCTTTCTCTTCCTCCTCTTTCCCTCTTCTCCAAACTTAGTCTACCCTCGTTCTGTCCTTCCCTCTCTGACGTTTACATTTTTTTTTCTTTTTTGCCTTGTTTTCGATCATCAAACCCCCCTTCACACTTGCAGCCATCTCTCTGACTGGTACAGCTTTGGCACAGAGCTACTGAAAGTCGGCCAAATTCTGGTTAAAAACACTGAGATTCTTGGCCAGACTTTCTCTCCTTACAAACGAGGGTGATGTTTCAGGCACGGGAAGTCTTCCCATCCATTTAGGCCCCAGGGAAAAAAATAGCAACGCCTCAGTGTGTGGCCTTAGGTGGACGGCGAAGTGGGGCTCTGGGTATTGACAGAAATAAATCTAGTGTTTCTGAAAATTGTGAAACATGCGCAGTGAATGTGTCATCCCAGCAAAAGTGAGTCAGCTCCAAGGCCTGGGCCCAAATCTGGCTGTACTGGCTTTCTAAATAGAAAGTGTATCCCTGGCCAACCTAACTTAGCACATCAGCGGTGGTCAAGGGCAGTGAAAGGCAGAGGCAGAAGAAGAGACCTGCATGTCTATACTTTGCAAGAAGGTTACTGGAAAAATCAGACTCACTCTCTGTGATTTAAAAAATTATACTAATTCCTTTTTCTTCTTTTCTCCTTTTTTTTTCTCTATCCTGATGCCATGTTGTTTTTTTCCCCATCATTATTGTAACCCGAACTTCTAGAGTGGCCTTCAAAAATAGGGCCACAGCAAAGTTGCATCGAGGCAGCCAAGAGTAATTGGATGCTGTAAATTTGGAATAAAACAGGCCTGAGTTTGAATTCTGACCCCATCTCCAACTAGCTGTGTGGTGTGATGCGGGGTGTGTGTGTGTATGTGTGTGTGCGTGCGCATGTGCCTCCTTGTAAAAATTTCTGTCCTCTCTGGAGTTTTAGTTATCATTTTAACCAAATGTGAGAAATCCTGCCTCTTTCCCAGTGAAGGTAAAAAAAAAAAAGTAACATTAGCGGCGCCTGGATTATGGCAAATGCGTACTGTAACTGAGTCACCTTTCTCTTTTTTAGAGAGAAGAATCTGGAACTCTGACGTCTCTGCATTCCTGGTTCTCTGTGCACATGGAGTTATCCCTTCTAGAGGGTCTGAGCACCCAGCCTACGGGAGCAGCGCCAGAGCAGCGGCTGCCCCAGCAGCTTTGCCTCTTCCGCTCCAAACACAGAATTTGGAGAAAAGAGGCAGCACCAAGCTCAGGGCCTCCTGCGCCAGCATCATGGGCAGGCCAGACTCCCCTGCATCCCTGGCAAACGCAGATGTGAGAGTCACGTGGCCTCCACCGTGCCAGAGGAAGTGATGCAACCGCCCTCTGGCTTTGGGTCAGTCGAGAGGAAAGTGTCCTGTTACAGCGTGGGCGTGGCTGGCTTCAAGGTTCCAGGCCTGTACCCTGTCCCAAACCCACAGCAGTGAGGCAAGCGGGAGATTCTACCTGTGCACATACACTGCCTGCTGTTTATCCTGCCTTGTGTCCCACCATCCCAGGCCTAGAAAGGGCCCAAACAAGTCACCCCTGGCCTTCCTACCCCCACCCATGCCCTTCCTCTCCAGTTCCAGCTCATAAGTTGCCCTCACTCTAAATACCTGTTTCCTTTCTCCCAAGACCCTGTGGGGTTCAGCTAGTCTATTGACTTCATATGCATAACAGGGATATAATTGAGTTCAATTATAATAACTACATCCATTAAAAACCTATGTAATGTTCATTAAGCAGTCTAGGTAATATGCAATTAATGGCATTATCATATGAATTTCACATTGGGTCACTAATATGCAGATAATATGTAATGTTCAATGTATGTATTAATTACAGCACATGCCAGGAAATCACAGCATTCAAAGCTTGTAGGCCTGTCCCAGTAATAAACCCTTCTGACCTCATACAAACCCCTTTTATGGAAGCGTCTTTTCACTCAACAGAACATTTGCTTTTCGGCTCTTTACACAAAGATGACTGTTGGAGAGAAAGGACTCTGAAAAACTGGTTAGTGCCTGGTGTTGGGTGAACATGAGAAGCCCAGATTGGAGCTTCTCCCAGAAAAGGGCCATGACCTTAACAGCAGAATTCAGATTTCTGAGTTGTCTCCTGGCCTTTGCCAAGACTTCCCCTGCCCATCATCACCACCTCCAGTGGGACATCCATCATCTGGGAAATGGGCATAATAGGCCTTGATGTTATCTATGTCACCAGCGCATTAAAGCAGATTATCTCATTAGGGAGACCCACGAACTTTGAGAATGCAGAATAGCAGTAGCACTGAGCGTCATTTCCACGAAGATCCCAAAGGAAAACATCTTCACTACAGAGAGCAACCTGCCCCAAACCACCCAGCCCCAAACCAAACAGCACTCAACACTAATAGAAGGGCACCAGGAATGGCTGCCCTCTGAGTAGGGTTCTCTCATATTTTCTCCTCCAAGTATATTCCTGGCATTGCCTGGGGCCTGGAATTATCATTTGGGCCCCAGAACTTCTACAGAATTGGGAAACAGACCCTCAAGGAATGAAGCAAGTTACCCAAGGTCCTCTTAGAGAATACCCTTAGCGTGAAGGAGATGACAGAAGATGGACAGAGAGGTGTGCACCCCAACTCCTTGTGACCGTCTTCTGACTGCACCCAGCCTTCGCCACCTCGGCTGATATGAGCAAATTCCTGAGCACTCACTCACACCTCCTTCTTCTTCCCAACTATTGCTGCCTATCAGGAGAACCCTAGTGATCCTGCCTCTGAATCATCTGCCAGTCTATACTATTCTCTCCATGGGGCGCTCATAGAAACACTCAGTGAACACTGACTTGGAATCACGCACCATTCTGGACATAGGCGAAACACATGAGCAAGTCATGGCATTGCTTTCAAGGAGTTCAGAGTCAACAGTCTCAGTTCAGGCCTTGACCCCTTGTTCCTGAACTATGGGTGACTTAAGGGGTACTGTGCCTTGAATTTCATCTCCTTCTGGCCCAGCTTTCTCACAGCCTCCAGAATATGCTTTCTAAAATGTGAAGTTGAGGTTTGGCGTGGTGGCTTGTGCCTATAATCCCAGCACTTTGGGAGGCCAAGGTGAGAGGATTGCCTGAAACCAGGAGGTCGAGACCAGCCTGGGCAATGTGGCAAGACCTCATCTCTACAATAAATAAAAAATTATCTGGGCATGGTGGCACCTGCCTATAGTTTAGCTATTTAGAATACTGAGACGGAAGGATGGTCTGAGCCCAGGAAGTCAAGGCTGTGGTAGCTGTGATTATACCACTGCATTCTAACCTGGACAACAGAGTGAAACTCTGACAAAAAATAAAATAAAATAGCCAGGTGTGGTGGCTCACACCTGTAATCTCAGCACCTTGGGAAGCCAAGGCAGGAGAATCATTTGAGCCCAAGAGTTTGAGACAAACCTGGGCAACACAGTAAGACCTCATCTCTACAAAAAGTCAAAAAACTATCCAGGCATAGTGACACACGTTTGTAGTCCCAGCTATTCAGGAGGCTGAGATGGGAGTATTGCCTGAGCCCAGGAGGTTGAGGCTGCAATGAGCCATAAGTATGCCACTGCACTCCAGCTTGGGCAACAGAGTGGGACTCCAACTTATAAATAAATAAATAAATAAATAAAATGCAAAGCTGGCCCTGAACTCACCCTCCACTTGAATCCTTTCACAGACCCTCATCTCTCACAAAATAAAGTTGAAGCCTTTTACTTGAATTCAAGACCCATTAGGATGTGCCTTAGTTTCTTTTGTTTCCTCTTCTCCACCACCTGCCACATGAACCAAGATCACTGTATTTCTCACCTTTAGTTCTTCCTATTCCTGCAGTCTTACTTGCAGCTTCTTCTACTAAGAAGTCAAGCTTACTTCTCTGCCCCTTGATTCTCAGTCAGCCATGAAGCTATCTTTGACCAATGGACATTAGCAAATGTGAAGCAAGCAAAGACCTGACAAGTCCTTTCTTGCTGCTGGCCCCACTGGTCACCATTTTTACAAGCCCCAGCTAGACTTCTTGAGGATAAGGCCCATATGGAAATAGATCCAAATGAGGTCCCAGATATGAGAGTAATACCATCCTAGACCATCCAGCAACAACTAGGTTAGCTCAGACAAGAAGAACCACTCAGTCAACCCACAAATTCACTTTTTAAAATGACAAATGTTGGTTGTTTAAGTCACTAGTCTTTGAGCTGGTTTGTTATACAGCACAAGCTGACTAATACAAACTCCCAAGTGCACATGCTCTCTCTGTGAGCTACGCCATACTATTCCCTTCAACTGGCACATATTTCATTCTTTTCTTATTCCTGAACACACTTTTGTTCTGCTCCCTGGATGATAAGCAGAGAAAGGGAGAGAAATCCCCCTAAAAGGAAGAGCATAAACTGAAGTTTGCTTTGGAGATGCATGTTTGCTCCCAATATTCTTAGCCTCTCTTACCATCATTCTTCTGGGTTGCCATATGTCCTTTTCTTTCTCTCAATACCCAAGAAAAACTGGGCATCTCCCAGAGCACAGGCTCAAACCCACCTACTACCAAGGCTGTGCCTGCACCTGGCTCATCACCCTCAAAGCCATCCTCCTCCTTCTTTGTCTCATTCACATTTGTTTTCCTCATGACCTAGGAGAACACTTTTCCCAGCATGGTGCTTGGCTCATCATTAACTTTCCTGAAAAGGCCCAGATCAGAGTCACCTCCTCCAAGAATCCTTCACCCACACCCAGGCAAAGTTGCTCTCTGTTCCACCTCATGCTCCCACATCCCATTGTGCTACAGCAGACACCTCGTGGGGAGAATTTGTTTACCTACTTATCTTCCACCTCTCCCCATGTCCAGCATACATAGCATGAGCCACCAGCATGTATTCTTTGTCTTTGGGTCCCTACACAGCAAAATCACACAAAGAATTGTTTGAATTCATTAATGAATCTATCACAGAGGTTCACAAGGGAGTCATGGAGAAGGAAGAACAAGCAACTTAGAGTCAAACATCTAAACATAATCCCTGTTTTCACATTTTCAGGTCGAAAGTCACTGAAACTTTTTTTTGGAAAGTGAGAAAGCAGGCTTTATTGAGAGGACAGAAAAGCTCCCACAGTGGGAGGGAACCTGAAGGGGCTGCCCATCACTGAAACTTTTTAACTTCCAATCACCCAGTGAGAGTGTGAGCGAGTTAGCACTATCTAAAGTACATTTGACCCTTGTACAATACAGGTGTTAGAGGCACTAAGCCACGTGCAGTAGAAAATCTGCATTTAACTTTTGACTCCCCAAAACTTAATTACTAATAACCTGCCTTTGACGGGAAGCCTTACCCATAGCATAAATAGTCAATTAACATATATTTTGTGTGTTATATGTCTCATATGCTGTATTTTTATAGTAAAGTAAGCTAGAGAAAAGAAAATGCTGTTAGGAAAATCGTAAGAAAAATATCATATATTGACTTCTTTTTTTTTTCTTTTGAATCAGGGTCTCACTCTGTTGCCTAGATGAGTACAGTGGTGTGATCATAGCTCACCACAGCTTTGACCTCCTGGGTTCAGACGATCCTTCCACCTTAGCCTCCCAAGTATCTGGGATCACAGTTGCACACCACCATGCCTGGCTTGTTTTTCTGATTTTTTTGTAGAGATGAGGTCTCTCTACATTGCTCAGGCTGGTCTCAAACTCCTGGGCTGAAGCAATCTCCTTGCCTCGGCCTCCCAAAATGCTGGGATTACAGGCATGAGCCACCATGTTCAGCACTTGACTACTTATTAAATGAAAGTGGACCCTCATAAAGGTCTTCATCCTCATCATCTTCATGTTGAGTATGCTGAGGAGGAGGGAGGAGCGAGGGCTTAGTCTTGCTGTCTCAGGGGTTGCAGAGGTAGAATAAAATCTGTGTACAAGTGGACCCATGCAGTTCAAACTCATGTTGTTCAAGGAACAACTGTAATCCTAATCCTTCCCTCATGAGATGAATTTGAGGATTCATGAGATGATTCTGAAGATTTATGAGAGATCCTAGGTAAAACACCCTGCCCAGAGGCTGGGACGGGGCAGACCCCCAAGCCAAGTTTGGATCATCTTCTTCCTTCTCTGTTATTACCCATGATTCTGCTGGCCAGTTTGGTTTTTGGCTTCAGGCTCTGGCAGCTTCTTTGGATGATAGGAGTAGAAATGTCTTTCCCACACCATGTGGGTGTTCTGAGCTGGAAAGAAAGGGAACACCACCTTTGCTCCGCACCTAATTTCAGGGGAGCTTACATACCTAATCTTACCTTCTTTCTCCTCTGTGAAGGGAAAGGAAATGGTACCTGCTGGTGTGGTCTGGGAACTATAAATCAAGATGCAAATTTCTCATTGTTGCCTCTCCAAGAAGAAACAAAGGCTTTCAGCTGTCCTCTCTCCTCCCCTCATCTCACTCTCCCAGAGTCTACACCTGCAGGTGGCAAAAGGCCTGTCCAGGTTTGGCATTAGAAACAGTTGGAAAAGGAGGGATGATCCACATTCATTCATTCATCCCTTGACTCATTCACCCACTCACACACATCCACTCACTGATTCATTCATTCATTATATGGTCTCTACACAGGCATGGAGCGTGTGTTATCCATGTCAGGCTTCGGGCTGGGAGCAGGGTGAAGAAGGAAATATCTCCTTTGGTCTCTTCCCTGGAGTACTTGAGTTCTCTGTTGACTTCTCTGCCAGGTGTGTCCATGAGCGTAGGGGGCAGACAGGAAGACAGATCATTGCGATATACAGTGTACCTTAGAAGCCTAACACAGAGACACCAAAGATGGGACCCCCTCTTATACAAAGCTGGAGTATGGGCATGAAATGCAGGCAACTGGGACTAGAGCAAATGGGACATTGGATGGTGAAGGTCACCCCAAGGAGCTCTGTTTCTTGCCCCAGGCAAACAGGAGCCACTGAAAGCCTAAAAGCAAGGATTTAACCAGCTTGCTCATCTATATAGTTCTTCAGTTCCAACGCAGTTTGATCTGCCTTTCCAACTGCAGTTTTCTGAGGTCAGTACGAATCAAAGTAGTGTCCCCATACTACCAAGCATTCCCTTATCTAACTTGGGCAAATCATTTTTTTTGAACCTCAAAATAGGAAACACCAGCATATTGACCCTCCTCACTGAACAAATGAACCTGGCTTTTTTTTTTTAAGAGATGATGGATATGTTTATTACCTTAAGCGGTGATAATATGATAGGTGTGTGTGTGTACGTCCAAACTCATCAAATTGTGCACATTAAACATGTGCGGTGTTTTGGTATATCAATTATTCCACAAAAATTATGAACCTGACTTTAAAGCAGTACTAGTCAGCAGCGAAGTGTGCAGGCTCAGGGTCAAGCTTTGATGGCATGCCATCTCTGTTATGAAGCCATGGGGATGGAAACCATGGGGATCCTTAGTTTTCCCACCTGTAAAATGTACATATATTTCCTTGTGGTTGTATAAATGATAGGAGATAATAATGCATGTAAAAAGAGTAGCACAGAGTTAGGCACCGTGGCTTGTACCTGTAACCCCAGCTATTTGGGAGGCTGAGGCAGGAGGATTATTTGAGCCCAAGAGTTTAAGGCTGCAGTGAGCTATGGTTGCATCATCAAAATCCAGCCTGGGCAGCAGAGCAAGACCCTGTCTCAAATAAATAAATAGATAAATGAAAATTTTACAAAGATGAGCACAATGCCAGCACATAGTAAGCCCACAATACATGCGATTGTCATGATCTTTGTTAATCAGTAGGCTGACTGCCTGGCACATGGGATGCCATCACAACTGCCAGCTCATTCCAAGTTCTGACCTCACACACTCCCAAAAGTCCCAGGCCCAACACGAATTCTAGCCCCATGCAGCGTCCTCTGCCAGAGCTCCACATTTGAAGAAGGCAAGAACTGCCAGAGAAAATCCAACTGCACGGTTTTTCTATCAGAGAGAAAAATAAAAAATGAAAAACACTTGCTGGAACACACCGATTTTCACCCGGGGACTTCCTAAAAGTCTCAGGGCCTTTCCCCAGTACTCCTGGGCAGTGCCCACCACCAGGATGTTTCCCGGCAGACATTGCTGGTGCCCCCAGCCAGGAGCCAGGAGAAAGCAGGGAAGGCCCTGCCAGGTACAGACGCACCCAAGGCCAAGCTGTGCTTATCTTCCAGGCCTTACTGGCCTTCAGGGAAGGCAGGGCAGGCTTTGGGTTACATCCAGACTTCCGAGGAAGAAGGCTTGTTCCCAGAACGGGAAATGTGAGACTTTCCACCACCCTGGGCCCCTGCCACCCTGCTCCTCTGGAGAAGCTCTGCTAGTAAAATGGGGCACTCTTTCCTTACCACACCCCTGGCCCCACTCTACCCTCTCATCCAGGAAGAACTGAGGCTCTGAACACAGCCCTCCCTGTGCCTGGGGGAAGGGCACCCAGTCCTCACACTGCAGAAGGGAGAGGGTGCCGGACTCCTCGCTGGAGCTCCCTGAGGGCAGGAGCTGCTCTGACTCATCGCTCCAAGGTGGGAGAGAGCAACATCCCTCCTAGCACACAGTAGGTACTTCAGAAATGATGGATAGGTAAGCAGCTAATCAGGTTCTAGAGCAGTAAGACAGAGGAAGCACAAGAGACCAGCCCTCACTGAGTACCAGCCAGCACTAGGGGCTGTATTATCTCATTTAATTCTCATGCTAACCCTGAAAAGGAGGTCTTCTTCGCTTCACTTTGTAGACAGGTAAACTGAGGCTTAGAAATAACTTGACCAAAGTTCCAAGGTAGAGAGTGGCAGCACTGGCACAGAGCCAGGTCTTTCTGATGTCGAAGCTCTTTCCCAGTGCAACCCCTGCTTCTCAGGAAAGGAGGCCTTGGATCTCCACATTGACAATCAGCCTCCAGACCTTACCCATGGTGTCCTGCCCAGCACTATGCCGGGCATGGGAAGGAAGACTGAGGAGGCTGGAACAACACCCTCCATGGTCCTGCACTCTGACCAGGAAGAAAATGCAGAATGAGGATAACAGGAAGTGGCACTGGGGAGCTGGGGACGGGGAGGGGCAGAGGGCACGGCATGAATGTGATCAGTGAGTTAGCACAAAAGGGCTTTGGACGTCCAGGGCCATAAAAACACCAGCCACTAACTCTCCTTGTCTCAGAAGTCAGGAAGACTCCTTGCAGGAGAGGCCTCTGAAAACCAGATGGATGGAGGGAATAAAGGAATAATAATAAACATTAGCACTGCCATTTACAAACTGCCTACAGTGTCCGGATACTCTGCTAGGCACTATCCATATGTGATTGTATTTCATCCTCACAGCAACTCCAGGAGGTGGAAATGATGATTTCCATTTTACAGATGAGGAAATTGAGACTCAGATCAGGTAACTGACCACGCAGTTGCTAAGTGGCAGAGTCAGATTTTGTACTCACATCCCACTGATTCCTATGACTGTTCTGATCTTAAGCCCCCAAAGGCTACAGGTGCCAGGCAGATTGTACAGATGAGGAAAGCAGGGTGGGTGTACAGGAAGAGATGGAGACACAGACTCCTGGGGCACACACACTCAGGAAAGCTTCCCCACCACATCGGTCAGATCTAGCCATTTGAGAATGTGGACCCAGTCTGCCCAGATCTTTCCATTTCCTCATAAGCCAGAAATAATTTCTATTTATCGATATAAAATCTTATTTGTAAATGTTGGAAATTAATTTTTAAACGGTTTCAGCACTTAGAAGACTAAACAAAGCCTGTTGGAAAGATAGATATGACCAGCAGGTTGACATTTTGCAATCTCCATTCTGCGATATGGAGTGACAGAGAGCACCCCAGCCCTAGAAACATCAAGTGTATTCCAGACAAAATGTCCAAGGGGGCAATGGAGAAGCAGTTGTCGGGGGAGCTGCTGAGGGTGGGCCTGGTGACCTTTAAGATTCCTCCCATGCCTGGGCCTGCATGAATCCGTGAGTTGGCAGTGCGGACATGGGCGAGAGCCCTAGGCAAGGGGAATGCAGTGAGTAGAGGCATGGGGCCAGGAACAGGCCTTTCACCTCCATTTACTTCCTGTCCCCAAAGCCTTCGTGTCTCCCCCTTGTCCCCTCATTTTGGTGATGGCTGTGCCCTATATCTTAGACTTAATGGCACATTGCTGTGACTTCAGGAAAGGCACCCTTAGTGCTCCCTAGGGCAGCAGTCCCCAGCCTTTTTGGCATCAGGGACCAGTTTCATGGAAGACAATTTTTCCATGGACAAGGTGGAGGCGGTTGGGGATTTCAGGCATTAGATACTCATAAGAAGTGCAAAGCTGGACTTGGTGACTCAGCCTGTAATCCCAGCACTTTGGGAGGCCAAAGTGAGGGGATTGCCTGAGCCCACGGGTTCAAGACCAGCCCAGACAACTTGGTGAGACCTCGTCTCCACAATAAAAAGTCAAATAAGGAGCGCACAACCCAGATCCCTCTCATGCACAGTTCACAATAGGGTTGGCGCCCCTGTAAGAATCTAATGCCATCGCGGATCTGACAGAAGCGGAGGTTTGCTTGCCACCGCTCACCTCCCAGTTCCTAAGAGGCCATGGACAAGTAACAGTCCACGGCCCAGGGGTTGAGAACCCCTGCCCTAGAGCACCTGCAGACCTCTCTCCACCTGCCTCACCTGGCATATCCTCTTCCCTAAGCTGCTTCTCCCAACTATCATCCCATTGATAATCTTAGCCACCCAGCCCAGACAACCCAGGGGATGGTCGCCCGCCATTTGCTTTTTCTTCCCTAACTAGTCCTAAGCTCCCACGTGCTCATTGCACCCCCAGTGTCTACAGAGCTCAACCGGGAGCAAGGCAGGTATGGGCCCCTTTGCATTCTTCTGTTGTGACCACACCATTGTCTAGTCCAGTCTGGGCCATGCGGGGCCCACTCAGTAAATGGAAGCAAGGGATGGTGAAATGGAGGGAGCTTTGACCATCCCGTCTCTCTGGCCCCAAGCTCCTGCATCTCCTTACCCCACAAACACCCAGTCTTGGGGGTTCTGCTTGTGTAGTATCTCTCCCAGGCACTGGAGGAGGCGCCGTAGGGGTTGGGGGAAGCCTTGAGAACCTGTAAAGAAGGCAGTTACAGGTGGCACCTTTTTCTTTTTTTAATGTTCGTACTCCCCCACCAGCCATGGCAGAGGCCCCACTTGCAGACACGTTCCTCCTAGAGCTGGAAGCAGGCCTTGCCTCCACCGTGGCAGGCAGCCCTGAGTTGGCTGCCAGGCCCTGGGGTGTACAAATAGCCACAGCCCCACTTCAAGGAGACTGAGAGCCAGCAGCTCACCCTCCGGGCACCCGGCCAGGTTCCCTTCAAGCCAGGGCCTGAGCACATGGACCCTAATCCATGGAAACCCCCCACCCTTCCTTCTGCAAACACTCTCGTGGCCAGCCACAGGGTGGGCCGCAGGCAGAGCTGATCCCCGCAGTTCCCCATGCGGTTCCACACCTAAAGAGCTGGCCCAGGACTTCTGGCCCAGGACTTCTGGCCCCGGCCAACGGCAGCTGGGTTGTCTGAGAAGGGCTGTCAGCCGTCCTCTGGACAAGGACAGGAGCTGCGGCACCTGTAAGATACTGACACCAGGACTCTGCTCAAATACCACCTCTCAGGGAGGCCTGCCCTCCTGCAACCAGACACAGGCACCCCCCACCCCACTAAGCCCCTCACCATGATTTCTTTTTCTTCATAGGATTTCTTTTTTTTTTTTTCTTTTTTAGCCACGGGTATGTCATGTGTGGGAAATTCATTAGAATGAAACCTCTATGAGGACAGTGATCTGTTTGTGCTTTTCACTACTATATCCTTTTTCTAGTTCCTAGTAGGTGTTCAGTAACTATTTGAAGAAGGAAGAAAGGGAGGGAAGGAGGAGAGGATTTTAGAAAGGATGGGGTGGGTTAGCTTCCCTCTCTTCTTGGTTGGCATCACTCCTTCAGAACTACCCAGACTGGTGACCTTAAGGCCTTTCAGAAAAAAGTGACTGTAGCAATCGCTTTTCAAACCACCGGCCAGGCATGGTGGCTCATGCCTGTAATCCAATACTTTGGAAGGCTGAGGTGAGAGGATTGCTAGAAGCCAGGAATACGAGACCAGCCTATACAACATAGCAAGACCCTGTCTCTAAAAAAATACATATATATGTTTAAAAAACAAAACAAAAAAGCCACCATTGAACCGGGGCCCACTCTGTGTCAGGCAGTACAGATACATGATCTCATTTAATCCTCTCAACAACTCTGAGGTCTGTGTCTTTGCTTTGACTCAGCCTTTCTCAGCCTCAGCCTCGTTGGCATTCAGAGCCAGATAATTCTTTGTTGTGGGGCCATGCTGTGCATCGTAGGACATCCAGCAGCACCCCGGCCTCTGCCTACCAGGTGCCCCTTGTACCATTACCCCCAAGGTGACTTTGTCTCCAGACATTGCTAAGTAAGCATCCCTTGGTGGGAGGTGAGGTGCAAAATCTCTTTGAGAACCTCTGTGTTAACTCTATAAATGAAGAAACTGAGGCTCAGAGAAGTGAGGTAAGTTGCCAGATGCTACAGCAGAGGCAGGGAATGCCCCCCAGGTCTGCCTTTCTTCAAAGTCAGTGCTCTCTCCATTTTATCAGGCCAACCTTCCCCGGCAGGGCAGGACTCATGACCCAGGGACCTGTTACTGCAGAGACCCAGAGGCCCCTGCCCAGCCCCTGCTGGCCCTTGCTGGCGTCCAGGCCACGACAGAGCGCAGCCCCTGACGTGCGAGCAGAGACTTCCCCAGCAGCGCCACTGAGCTGAAGGCCAAGCAGCTTGAAAAACAGTTACTCACACTCTGGCTGTGCCTGGGAAACATCACCAATGATAAATCATATCTCTTAATTATCTGTGATTTCTCAGGCCAGCCAAGATTTCCTTTTCATGACAAATATTTGCTCTAAGATTCCTCTCCCAACACCCCCCACCCCACCCCCTCAAAAGAAGAAGCAGTGTGAGCAGAGCCCCGGGGCTGGTCTCCCAAGTGTGAGCCCGAACCAGCGTCACTGGTCAACCCTGAGCTCCCTGGGGCTGATCTCCCAAATGTGAGCCCCAGCATCTCTGGTCAGCCCTGCGGTCCCACCCAGCGTGTCTGGAGCTGGGATCCTGCCCGGACATGCCTCTTCCTTCCCACTCCAAGTAATGAAATCCCCAGGTTTCTGTTTTTGTTTTGTGTTTTGTCAGAAGGGTGCCTGTGTTGGAGATGTTCCCTTACTTAGATGAGTCCTGTTTGAAATCAGTGTGAGAGAAGACAAGATAGAAGACAGAAGGACCCAGGGGCCAGGGTGGAAAGGCCAGGGTTCAAGTCAACATGAACCTGCTGCAGGAAAACGTACTCCACCCCACTCAAGCCCCTTCACACTGTAAGGAGAGTGCCCTAAGCTGGGGCTCTTCCTACTTCTATCACCCCCAACTCCTCCCTTAAGCCCCAGTCATGTGAGTCCATTTACTAGCTTTTATACAAGATTTCTTTTTTTTCCCCCAAGCAACTGTTTATTTGTTTTTACTTTTAAATTTTTTTTAAAGATGTGGGGTACAATTCAGGGTAGGTGTACAAATGTTCATCATGCAAGTACCCTTGATGATGAGGTGTGCTCCCCCCAGCAGATTCCCATTGCTGCCAATCCCTCCTCCCCCCCACCCCCAGCAGTTTCCCGCTACTGCCACTCCCTTTCTTACAGTATTACAATAATTGTTCAAGTTCTGCTTATGCATGAGAACATACGATACTCAGTTCTTTGTTTCTGTGATAGATCACTCAGTATTATAGATTCTAAGTCTATCCAGGTTGCTGTGAAGTTCATAATTTTGTCCTTCTTTATGGCTGCATAATATTCCATCATGTATATATACCACTTTTTAAAATCTAGTCTTCTTTCAATGGTCAACACAGTTGGTTCCATGTTCTTGCTATTGTGAACAATGCTGCAATAAACATACATGCAGGTATCGTTTTCATAGAGTGATTTGAGTTCCTCTGGGTATATATATGAGTGGGGTCATATTGAAGGTCAATTTTTAGATCTTTTGGGAATTCCTAAACTGTTTTCCACAGAGTTTATATTAGTTTACCCTCCTACCAACAGTGTAGTAGTGTTCCCTTTTCCCCACATCCTTTCCAACATCCGTTGTTTTTTGAGTTATTGATGATGGCCATCCTGACTGGAGCTAGGTGGTATCGCAGTGTGGTTTTAATTCGCATTTCTTTGATGACTAGTAAGGCTGAGCATTTTTCATGTATCTGTTGGCTGCTCATATGACTTCTTTTGAGAAGTGTCTGTTCATATCTTTTGCCCAGTTTGTAATAGAGCTTTTTTATTTTTTCTTTTCGGCACTTTTGAATTCCTTGTAGATCCTAGATGTTAGGCCTTTGTCTATACATGATTTCACACGTTGTTGTCTTTGTGGTGAATGTTTTTCCCTATTCTCTGTCCAGAAAACTTTTTTTTTTGAGTCAGTGTCTCACTCCTTCGCCCAGGCTGGAGTGTAGTGGCATTTTCACGGCTCACTACAGCCTCCAACTCCTGGGCTTAGGCAGTTCTTTTACCTCAGCCTCCCAAGTAGGTGGGATTACAGGCATGCACCACCAGGACCAGCTAATTTTTTTTTTTTTGATAGAATGAGGTCTTGCTGTATTGCCCAAGCTGGCCTTAAACTCCTGGGCTCAAGCAATCCTCCCACCTTGACCTCCCAAAGTGCTGAGATTGCAGATGTGAGCCACTGCACCACCCAGAAAACTCATATTCATACTCTAAGACCCCATGTAAATGTCCCTTCTTTCTCTAGTCTTCACCCTAGTCCAGGCAGAATTCATCTCTCTCTGGGAGTCCTCAGCAGTTTATATTTGGTTTACTTGTTTGTTCTTAGTTTACACTGTCTTAGTGATTTTATGTAAGAAGTATCCAGAGTCCAGGGGAAAAGCTGAGTCGGCAACCAGAGATTGCCAACAGAAACATGAAAAGACACTCAGGTTATTTTCCCCCAGGGATTCCTTCCTCGTGGCTTGATTTTCCTTGATCCACTAACATGTGTGACTTTCATGGGTGCATCTGCTGAAAGAACTTTAGGGGAGAATTGTGGCACTCAGAGACTTTAACCCTATTTTGTTCTAGATTCTGAAGCATGTGGTGTGGGCCACCACTTTCTCCGAGAACGGTCTGGATTCTAGTTACAGTTGGATACCATTGAGGCTCATTGAAGGTCCCCTTCCTCTTGGTGTAAAACTGTGGAGGGAGCAGAGTGGGGTGCCTGGTCAAGGCTGGAAGAGGGAGCACAGAGCTGATACCCACCTCTGCAGGTCAACCTCCTGCCACAAATCCACATCACCTCCACAGACCACTCACAAGCCCCACTAGGACTCAGGGACACTTCTTTCCTGCTCCTGACCTGGTGATGAGGGAAGAGAAGGTCAAAAGGCTTGCCTCGGCTGCACAGAGCCAGCTGACTGTCCTTCAACGAGTCCTGAAATGTCACACCCCGTCCCTGAGACTACCTCCATGCCTCTGGAACTGGCATGGCCAGTGAGAACTGGCATCTCTAGTCCCTTGAGACAGGTGGGCTACAGTAGGTCTGCAGGACTCTGCTCGGCAGTTGGGCACAAGGATGGCAGTCTGAGAGGCACCCCTATTCCCTTATCTCCCCTGTGCCCTGAGTTTATGAAACAGTAAAAACCGGAGGAGCCAAAAAATGTATACACATTTTAAGAGATGTTTGCCATAACCAGAAGTGTCTAGACACTGATGCTAACCACTTTGAGCACCTCTTATATTGCAGAAGTCAAACGTGACTTGTATTCATCTTTTTTTATCGGTATAGATGAATATCACAATTTTAATACAGTTTTTTTCCTTTCTTAAAATGTGTACTTTTGGCCGGGCTTGGTGGCTCAGCCTGTAATCCCGCGCTTTGGGAGGCCGAGGTGAATGAATTGCCTGAACCCGCGGGTTCGAGACCCGCCTAGGCAACTTGGTGAGATCTCATCTCTACAATAAATCAAAAAAATTAGCTGGGTGTTGTAGCGCGTGCCTGTAGTTCTGGCTACTTGGAAGGCTGAGGCGGAAGGATCGCTGGAGCCCAGCAAGTCGAGGCTGCAGTGGACGGGAGCAACCACTGCACTCCAGTCTGGGCCACAGAGTGAGACTCCAACTCAAAAAAAAAAAATGTGTACTTTTTTTGGTATCCTCTGTATATTTGGAATGTCATTCCAATGCAATTATTCAGAAAGTGGCTCCAGGTCCCACCCAGGAGTTACCGGGCTGTTATGGGGCAGAAAACCCAGAAACTTTTAATGGATGCAGGAGTGGGACCAAGGATGAGGATGAGTCGGTAACTGGGGAGAGAGCAGCAGTAGGCATTGAAAGACAAAGTCAGGAGTTTAGTTGCCAATTCTTTAGACAGTTTGCAGTCAACTGAATGGCATGATTCTAATCTAGTCTCAGAATCTTACCCAAAAGGGCAGCACTGGAAGACAAGAGAGAGGGTGTCACTGCTGCCATAAGGAGAATCGCTGGGGCCTGGATTGCTGAGCTATGGAAAATCAGAGAAAGGGACAAATTTGAAAAGTCTGAAACCTATACAATCAATAGGACTTCGTATTAGCCTGGTGGTTAAAGAAAGAGCATCATCAAGATGGGTGCCTTGGGCTAGGTAACTAAGGTAGCAGTAGCATTAACCAGGGCAAGGACTAAAGCTGAAGGGACCGTTTATTGAAAACAGAAGAGGTGGGGAGGACAGCAAGGAGGTCACCGGCATTGAAGTGGGTCTGTCAAATAAGAGCTCCCTGGCAACATCCACATGAATACGGATGTATAGGCCTAACTTCAGGGCAGAAGTCGAGGCTGGAAACACAGCATCAATGTTGTGAAATTCATAGAAAAAGATGCATCTGCCCAAGGAGAGTGTGTGGAGTGTGGAGACAGGAGAGAAGAGGTCTGCGGTGATCTTGCAGCCCACCAGGGAACGTCAAGAGAAGAATTGGGCAGAGAAGAGAAGGCACAGGCGAGAGGCAGAGGTGGGAGATGAGGGTGAGATCCTTGTTAGGACTCAGTTAGACGCAGCAAGCACAGTGCCTGGCACATAGAAGGTGCCCTTAGCATTGGTGATTTTCTACCCAACTGGCAATAGTGTGAACAATAATAGCTGTCATGAGGTATGGAACTCTTGCTTGGCTGAATGCTAAGTGCTGTCCCTTAACTGCTCGTGCATTCTTCATAGACTATTACTGTTATCCCTATTTTCTTTTTCTTTTTCTTTTTTTGAGACAGAGTCTCACTCTGTCGCCTAGGCTGGAGTGCAGTGGCACGATCATGGCTCATGGCAGCCTCAACCTGCTGGACTCGGGAGATCTTCCTGCCTCAGCCTCTCAAGTAGCTGGGACTACAGGCACACACCACCACACCTGCCTAATTTTTAAAATTTTTGTAGAAATGAGGTCTTGCAATGTTACCCAGGCTGGTCTTGAATTCCTGGGCTCAAGTGATCCTCCTGTCTCAGCCTCCCAAAGTGCTGGGATTACAGGCGTGAGCCACCACCCCTGGCCGATCCTTATTGTCTAGATAAGAGAACTAAAGCACAAAGAGGTTTATATGTGTGAGTAATCGTTTGTTGATGGAGAAACTAAGCCCAGGATGGCAATGCAGAGTCCATTTCAGGCACATGGTAAAGAAGCAAACGCAGTCCCCAGGCACAAATCTCTACTCCGCTGACCCGCCGCCTCCACCTCTGCAGCTTTCCCCAGCCCTGCTGGGGAGTCCAGAGCACTCAACACCAGACAGCACAGCGTGTCTTGTCTCCAAGTCAAAAGGCCTGAAAAAAGCCTCCGAGGTCTCCTGGCTGCCAAACTGTGATTGCAAAACGACTTCTGATGATTTAACTGTAAATGAATCTGACACATACGGACTGAATTTCCCTTGAACTACACATTACAATTTTCATTTGATTTTTAAAATAAAGACCCTGTTGAAAAATGGTAAAGGCAAGAAAAGGGAAAAACAAGGTAGTAAATATGTGGAAGTCAGAGGGGTACTGAAAGCTGGCAGACAGAGGGCACTTTCCACATTCCCCACACGCAAAGCCAGGGAGAGTTTTACAAGGGACAGGGAATTTCTTCTGCCTCTCCTTGGGGGTGCATCCTGGCTGGAACTGACAACCCTTGTGGGTGTGTCTGATGACCACTGAGGTGTGGCAGCTTAGGAAGGAGGAAACCATATAAGACAGGAACCCAAAAGAAATCGGAATTTGTTTATTAAAAATTGTGTATTTAGTCTTACATGTTAAAACGTCAGTCACCTTCGAAGTACTCTCTGCTTACTGCAATGCACCTATTGGGACACTTTTTCCACTGCTCAAAACAGCTTCTGAATTTGTCAATTTAGATGCCTTTTAGTGCTTCTGCTATTTTTTGTTTTGCCTCTTTTGCATCGGCAAAATGTTTCCTTTGAGGAATTTTTTCATCCAGGGAGACAAAAAAAGTTACTCAGGGTGAGATCAGGTCAATAGGAAGGGTGGTGCACAGGGGTCATGCTGTTTTTGGTCAAAACTGCTGAACCCTTAGCACGATTGGGCAGGTACACTCCTAAATCACCCATCATGAAATGGGCAAACATGTTGAAAGAATCTCCAAAAAAAATTTACTAAAGCTAAACATAACTTCTTACAACAACGCAAAATGGTACACTGATGCTGATAGGTTTCTAGAACACTTACCTAGCAGGGGGGAAGCCTGTACTGTATACAAGGAGCCTGCCCTCCAAAAAATAATTCTGGGTGTTTTTTTTTTTATCTCTCTCATGTATAAGATGGAGTGTGTATATATAGGCAAGTAACTGTTTGGAACAGGAGAAATATATATATATAATGTATATGCATATATGTATATATGTATGTGAACCATCTTCTCTCTATGTAATATAGATATAAAGGCAAAGAGATACATTTAGGAGATATATGTGTAGATATATGGAAATTTTGGGAAAGAAAGAACCATTCTATATAAAAATGTAAACCATATATAAAAGTATTATATTTATTTTAAATACAAATAATGTAAATCTTAGATGTTTCATATATTCTGAATATACATATTCTAGAAATATCTGTTAAATATATAGGCTGTGTGTGTGTGTGTATATATATATATATGTATATTTTGAAAGCAGAATTTATTCACAGAAACAAAGAATTGAGTACCACATGTTCTTACTTATAAGTGGAACCTGAACATTTATCATAATACTACATGAAAGGGATTGGCAATAGTGGATCACTGCCAAAGGAGGGAGGGATGGGCGGGGGTATATAACATTAATAAGAGTACCTGATCTCAAACCAGGCAAAGTGAGAACCAATGAGAGACCCAAACTTCACCTGTACAATGACCACTTATGTACCTAACCCTGAATTGTACCCCCTGTCTTTAAATAAAATAAAATAAAATTTAAAAAGAAAGCAGGATTTATTGAGAAAACAGAAAAGTTCCCACAGTGGGAGGGGACCCAAAAGAGTTGCCCTATGTATATATTTCTAACAGATATAATATATGTTGCATATTCTAAAACAAAGCACAAAAGGAACAGAAATTTGCAGAAGGGCAATAGGTGCTTAATAAACCTGACCTAGGTCCAATCGTAATCCCTGATTGTTGGGAAGAGGCCAAAAATGGCCCTTGGATTTGTAGGATCTTTGCTTCTGGTGGCCCCTGCGCCAGTCTGCTTAACTCAAGATGGGCTGAGCAGTAGGCCACCAGCAGGTCTGAGTCAGTCACCCCGCAGAACAGGGAGTACCCACCCCGGGAACCCATGGTCCTCAACATCTTCACATCTGGTACCTTCTATGGCTGGATATTTCCAAATCATCCACTACTCGCAACTTCCTCTCCTGAAAGTCTTAATTGCCGGTTGAAGACTCCTAAGCGGTGAAGAGAAACCCCTCTTCAACTTATAAAAACAAAAATAACTCTTGCCAGGAGAAGGGCCACCTGCTCAGAAGCTCTGATTATAAATTGCAAAGGGCCCAGAGCCACCGTCCAGGATTAATAGTGATGGTGGTGAATGCTGCCGGTGGTTTTATTTTATGTTTTCCTCCCCAGCAAATTCCACAATACTGTTCTGTTTTATTTACTCTCCTCTCCCAACCTCTTGGTGCTGTTAGGAAATAGTTTTGGGAAACACTTGTTCAAAACACAAGAGCAGAGAATGGGTGAGCAGCCAATAAGTTTTTCAAAAGAACGACTTGGCAGTGCTGACACAGATTACCACGCTGGTACAAACGTTGATTGACTGCAGGGTTACAGATGTCAGATCTTGTGTGTTCAGAAATATGCACAACAACAACTGCAGTCCCCATCAAAATGCCTGGCCCTACTGACATTGCAAAACGCTGGACTGCAGAGAGGGAAGACCATTCGCTCACAGCCTTTTCTCTGTGTGAAGGTGGGACACTGAAAACTACCATTCAGTTGTCAATAGGACTTGGAAATTCCTTGACTAACCCCTTGTAAACCAGACCTTTCCACCCATGTCTCAGTCAAAAATGGCTTTCTTTCAGGACAGCCTTGTCAGCAAAAGGGAATGGGAGTCTTTGCCAAGGCTGCAACAGGACGACTATACACTCTGCCAGGAATCTGCCAGTTCTTCTGGCGCAAGGCAAGAGTTAACCCTTGACAAGGTGCAGAAAGTGAGATAACCCACTGCTGAGGTCCAGAGCCCTGACTCAGGAGCCAGACTGCACCACTTCAAACCTCAGCCCTGAAGCTTTCTTGTTAGGAGCCCTTCAGCAAGTGACTGCAGCTCTCTGTGCCTGTATAATGGGCATGATAACAGTTGTCACTATATCATAAAGACAGTCTGAGGACTAAATGTGAAAACATGGCAAAGATTTAAGCACAGCACCTAACACATAGTAAGTTCTCAATAGATGCTTGCTTTTTATTTTTGTTGCTGTTAGTTTCAGCTCACCAAGAAAAAAAGCAGAAAAAATATGCTTTGCATAAACTGACATTAGTAAAAATTTACCAAGAACTGTGTACATCGTGTATGTGAATCCTTCCTCTAAGTACCATAGGAAATGTATTTACTATGGAGACTCCACCTGAAATCACACCATACTTATTTCATCTGCTTACTAGTTCGTTGATCAATTGATTCTGACATTCACGAAAAGTTAGCACCGAGGAATCACTATTTGAATAAGATGTGATTCCTACTCTAATAGACTTCTCAGTCTAGTTTAAGAGATAAACATGAACAGAGTAATGACACAAGTCTAAATAGAAGGATCCTGGTCAGGCACGGTGACT
The DNA here is from genome assembly GCA_963574415.1 of Tarsius wallacei. Taxonomy (NCBI): domain Eukaryota; kingdom Metazoa; phylum Chordata; class Mammalia; order Primates; family Tarsiidae; genus Tarsius; species Tarsius wallacei. The sequence goes on along the minus strand of CAUYQG010066240.1, from coordinate 13,638 downwards.
CACGCCTGTAATCCCAGCACTTTGGGAGGCCGAGGTAGAAGAATCACTTGAACCCAGGAGTTTGAGACCAGCCTGGGCAACATAGCGAGACATCATATCTACAAAAAAATAAAAAATAAATTAGCTGGGCATGGGGGCCTGTAGTGCCGGCTGCTCAGGAAGCTGAGGAAGAAAGATCACCTGAGCCCAGGAGGTCAAGGCTGCCTTGAGCGAGGCTGCCAGGAGTCTTGATCATCACGATCATGCCACTGCACTTCATCCTGAGTGACAGTGAGAACCCGAGTCAATAAATAAATAAATAGGAGTATCCTCGGAAGCAGAGGAAAGACAGGTCCACTTGACTGCTATTGACTGCTACCTGCCAGTTTGGACTCAGCCCAGACACCATTTCTGGAATGTGCTTTCCCTGATGCTTCCCCCTGCCCTCAGCCTAGTGTGCTCTGTCTTTCCTGTAGCACCCACAGCAGCAGCCAGATTCATCAGCCACTTTGTCTCCCCTGTGCTGGGTCCTCCTTAAAGGTAGGATTCATGCCAATGGTGTACACCACTATATCCCTGGTGATAGCTCACAGTCCTCACTCAGAGAATGAATATACAGATGGATGGATGAGGAAAGGAGGAAGAGAGGGAAGGAGGAAGGGAGGGAGGGGGGGAGGCAGGGAGAGTTGAAGGTGATAGTTCTGGATTTTCAGCAAAAGCCCTGTCAGAAGACAGAAATACTGGCTTTGGATGACACTGTCTGCAAAGATGGGAGACCCAAGCAGAGAAACAGTGGTCTAACTTTAAGCACGTGATGTCTGTCTTCATCATGAAGACACATGTCAGTACTGAGATCTGAGGATCCCCAGGGTGAGCCAGTGCTCTTTCAGCCAGAGAGCAGTTGGGCTGGATGTCAACTTGGACTGTGTCACGGTGACAAGTATTGACGTAATAACACAGTGTCAATTACCATGGAAATGGTCTATCAGGAAACTTGCATAAGCATGACCCATGCAAAGTAGCCTCTTAGCCTCGTTTTTAGAATCCACTTCTCAGCCTTTCAGCCAGCAGAGACCCAAGTCAGGAAACGGACTGATAAAGGAGTGTTGATTGGAGCCCCGTGATATTCCAGATACTGCACTAAATTCCTTACATAAAGCTCGAAAGGTGGGTAGTTTTATTTTCTTTTTTTGAGTTGGAGTCTCACTCTGTTGCCCAGACTGGAGTCTCACTCTGTTGCCCAGACTGGAGTGCCCAGACCGGCCACCGCAGCCTCGACCTGCTGGGCTCCGGCGATCCTTCGCCTCAGCCTTCCAAGTGGCTGGAACTACAGGTGTGCGCTACCACGCCCGGCTAATTTTTTTGATTTATTGTAGAGATGAGGTCTCGCCAAGTTGCCCAGGCGGGTCTCGACCCGCGGGCTCAGGCAATCCACTCACCTTGGCCTCCCAAAGCACGGGATTACAGGCTGAGCCACCGAGCCCAGCTAGTTTTATTTTCATTTCATAACTAGGGATCTTGAGGCTCAGAGAGGGCAAGCAACTTGCCTGATGCCACACAACCATTAAAAATCAAGGCTGGGACTTGAATCCTGGTTTGAGGACTTCAAAACCTGTGCTTTTGCTTTTTAGACACACTTCCTCTCTTCTCTTATATGCTATGAAGAGAATGAATGCCATCACAAAGCATCCTTTCTCAAAGGAAATCATACACTGCTTATTTATTTCACTATCATTTGGCAACTGCACACAGTTCTTCTAGAAAATCAGGGAGCCCAGGATGAAAATTCCACCCACAGATTATCTCAAGTTGCTTATGTTTCCTTGAAAAATGCCTGGCACTACCAACAGCTCTGGTCTGGTTACCAGCAGTGGGCAGAACCTTGTTCAGACCCAGAGGCTCTGAGAATCGATTGGCCGTGGTCTTCCCAACGTGTGACACCAACAGATGCTATGACTCAGGAGCTGCCATCTGTCCATGACACTCAGCTCTGTGAGGGCCTCCAGGGCTTTGCCAGCCTGAAAAACCACCCCTGGCTCCACCCGGGCACTGCCATGGCAAATCTGAGGCACTGGAGGAATGCCGGCTTCCCAGTGGGAAGGCCTGGGCAAGCTTGGGGATCCCAGATGTGCTCAACTGCAGCGTGGAAGACAAAGATTCCTGTCAAAGTGGTCTGCCCCAAAGACTCCAAATGTGAAGGAAAGGGAAGAGCACGCAAGTGGGTCGATGTGAGCGACGTAGCAGGAAAAAACACCTGCTTTGACATCACTTGAGAGACCAGGGAAATTGCAACTCTGCGTTTTCCCTGTTGAGCACACAATATACCGGCCACCGAACTGGGCACGTTACACAAATTATCCCTAGCTCCCGCAGCAGCTCTTTGAAATTGCAATGACTTGCTCCTTCTTACAGATAAGAAAACTGAATCAGAAAGCAAGTCACCCAAAGTCATTAACTCCCCATGCAATACACTAGGGCAAGGACCATGGCTATTTTGTTTTGTTTTTTGTTTTAAGTTGTGGGGTATATGTGATGATTTACCACATAAGTAAAGTGTGTAGGAAGGATTTGAGCTTCTAGTGAGCCTTCTTTCTCCCCGATAGTGGATCTGGTACCCAGTGTATGGTTGTATGCCCCTTATCCCTCCTGCCTCCATCCCTCCATCCCAGTGTCTGTTGCTCCCACCTTTGTGCTTGTATGTCCACTGATCAGGGCCTGCTTATAGTGAGAACATGTGGTATTCAGTTCCTTGTTTTTGTGATAGTTCACTTAGTATGATGGTTTCCAGTGGCCTCTATGTCACTGTGAAGGCTGTGATTTTGTTCTTCTTTATGGCTGCATAATATGGGTATGTGTACCACATTTTCTTTATCTGGTCCATTTTTGATGGGCATCTGGGTTGGTTCCATGTTTTTGCTATTATGAGTAGTGTGCAATAAACATACATGTCTAGGTGCCTTTTGGTAGAGCAATTTATGTTCCTCTGGGTATATTCCCAGGAGAGGGATTGCCGTATCGTATCGAAGCTCAATTTTCAGTTCATCGAGAAATCGTCACACTGCTTTCCACAAAGGTTGAACTAGTTTACATTCCCACCAGCAGTATAGAAGTATTCCCTTTTCTCCACAGCTGCACCAGCACCTGTTGTTTTTGACTTTTTAATGATAACCATCCTTACTGGTATGAGGTGGCATCTCACTGTAATTTTGATTTGCATTTCCCTGATGATCAGCGAGGCTGAGCATTTTTTCAGATGTTTGTTGGCTTCTTGTAGGTCTTCTTTCGAGAAGTGTCCCATGGCTGTTTTAATCTCACCTCTGGATTCTGCCTGCGGCATCAGGACCTGCTACATCACTTGTAGGCCTCAGTGCAAACTGATAATGCCCGGCTCCTTGATCAACAGTTATTAAGAACATCAAGATGGTAACAGCAGATAACTAAACCAAGTGCAGGTACATTCTAGGCAATATCTGCATTCCTATGTTTATTACGGCACTATTCACAATAGCCAAGATATGGAATCAACCTAATTGCCTAACCATGGATGAATGGATAAAGACAATGTAGAAAATTACTTAGTCATAAACAAGAATAAAATTCTGTCATTTACTGCAACATGGATGGAACTGGAGGTCATTATGTCAAGTGAAATAAGCCAGGCACAGAAAGACAAATACTGCATGTTCTCACACATTTGTGGGGGCTAAAATAGTGGATCCCATGAAGGTAGAGAGTAGAATGGTGGTTACCAGAGGCTGTGAAGAATGTGTAAAGGAGATGAAGAGAGGCTGATCAAGAGGTAGAGAAACACAGATAGAAGGAATAAGTTCTAGTATTTGAAAGCACAGGAGGGAAATTATAATTAAGAATTTGGGATTATTTTATATTCCAAAACAACTACAAGAGAAGAATTGTAATGTTCACCACACAAAGAAAAGATAAATATGTGAAGTGATGAATATCCCAATTACCCTGATTTGAGTATGACACATTGCATATGTGTATTAAAATATCACATGCTCCCCAAAGATATGTACAGCTATGATATAGCGATTCAAAGAATACAAAAATAAAACAAGCGCAAGACCTGCTAAGAATGGAGTTGTGTGTGACTGCAGAAGTCATATGCTCATGACACCAACCCTGCTTAGCATCATTTTTAGTACATAATAGCTACCCAATTAATGAATGATGCACATTAAAACTAGAAACTAGGTCTGTTTGTTGGATCTCAAAGCCTAGAGTTTTCATTATTCTTTACAGCCTTCTTCCCAAATATAATCTCCCCAGTTCCAGTTTTCTCATCTGTAAGGAGGTCAAAGCAATAACATCAATCCAGAGTTGGTGCAGGAACAAAAGAAATGATAAAACAGTGTGTGAGAAAGCATTTTAGAAATGGTGTAAAATATCTGCATTGCAAAAATATTCTGTAAATATTTTTCTGTAAAAATATCCCCCCCACACCCTTTTTTTAAGAGATTGGGTCTTGCTATGACTACATTTCCCAGGTTGGAGTGCAGCGGTTATTCATAAGCATGGTCATAGTACACTACAACCTCGAACTCCTGGGCTGGAATGATCCTCCTGCCTCAGCCTCCCGAGTAGCTGGGACTACAGGCACGTACCACCATACTCAACTTAAAATATTACTTTCTAAATGTCTCATTTCTAAGTTCTTCGTGGTACCACAGAGCATGGCCCTGAAGAGGCCTAGGATGAGTGCATATCACTCTGTGATCCAGTAGAGCCCATGTTAGGCCCTTGACACATGGCACCGATCAGATTCATAGAGAAGCCTGCCAGTCATGCTCTGTCTTCTCAACCAACAGCCCTGACAATACTGTCTAACCCCCCGCACTGTTTTAGTCAAGTATATCATCTAATGAATGTGACAAAATTTTCAAGCCATAATAGACAGTATAGTCTATTTGGTTTGCTCTGCCTTGGTAGAGGACCTTGAGTTGTATACAATGGTGCTGGGAGAGTCTGGTTTTAAGATTTCAGCTATAAGATTCTCTTGGTTAGGGTGTCTATAGCTCCTATTCAAAAGAGTTAATGCTCTGAGAAATGTGGCAAAATCTAACTGCCTTATCATCACTACCATTCCCATTCCCACCTCTAACCATCCCACACCCTAAATAAGCTTGCAATTCTGTCATGGCCATCCATCCTCCTTAGACTGGCCCTTTATAACCTGGCCCCAGATTTCCTCTTCAGTCTCATCTCAAATGTCTTCTGCTTTCCTGGACCTTATTGTGGAGCAGCATTGGTTGATTAATCAGAATAGAACAACTGCAGGAACAAACAACGTCCAAATCTCAGTGATCTAACCAATAAACTTTTTCTAGCTCACATTAGAGTCCAGTGGGTGGTTAACTGGATCCCTACTCCACACAGTCATTCAGGGACTCTGGCCCCATCTAACTTATGGTTCTATTATCTTCTTGGTCCTCCAAGTTCTCTTCATTAAGCCAGAGGATGGAGAAATACAGAGTGTGAATGATGGCACACATTTCACTAGCCAGAACCTAGTCAAATGGTCCTGCCAATCTGCAATGAAGACTGTGCATTGAGAAGGAAAAGGAATAGGGGACTTGCAAGCACACATACTGTCCCTGCCGCACACTCTAGTTTGGCATTTCCAAACAGCTTTGGTTCATGTTCCTCTGTGAGGAACTGTGAGCACTTACCTGTAGCCTCATCCCTCTATTTACTCCCCAGCCCCAACACAGGCCAATGCCATTTTCAGCATGAAAACTCCTACTCCTTTTACTCTGGAAGCTTCTCCCATACCTGGGGCCGTTTGTTGCCTCCTCCTCTGCCCTTTCCACCATCACTACGCCACCACCAATTCTCACTATGGTGCACATCAATGCTTCTGCCTCCCATACCAGACTGGGAACTATGTAAGAGCAGGAAGCAGGCCTATTCCTGCATGTGTCCCGAGTCTACAGCACTGTGCCTGAGGCATGAAGGGCATTCTGCAAATATGAGCTGAATTGTGGAAAGATATCAAAAGACATAGTTACCAACAATGCAGAAAATAGAGTCCATGCTGATGGAGGCTTCTTCCATATCCTCCATTCTGAGACCTTTTCAGAACAACCTCAAAAGACTATTTTTTAATGGAGACTTCTGAAAATGTTGTCTTGAAAAAGAAGTGGGGAGAACCCAACAACACGAGGTTGGGAACACGACATTGCCAAGGGCTAGCGGCTGGCGTGCTTTGAGGGCAATCTTGAGCAAGTGGCCGAAGGACCCCAAGAGTCTGGGAAGGTCAGCAGCCCCAGTGGGAAGAGGATGGTGGGGGACTGACTGTCTGCAAAGTTCCATCCTTAGGGAGAGAAGAAGGATGTCATGCCACTCACTTGACCAGAAGCATAGGGTTCTGAATCTCAGTTTACAATTCAGATGGGAGAGAATAAGCACAATACTTTACACAGATCAGCCTCATTGTGATCCTAAAACCTCTCCTACCCAAATGGAAGAAATTCCATCCTACTTTTCTCCAGATCTTTTCATTTTCCAAGGTCGTGTCGGTGACTTCAGGGTCTCACTGGGTACCAAGGCATTATGAAGGTCCCTCTGTGGTGATAAACCATTTGCCCAAAGTACTTCCTCTGAAACCATCTTTGCCCCTGCCATTGTCCAGTCCACATGGACCCTTTGGGCCAAATACCCTGCCATGTGGCAACAGGTTCTCTGGATAAGGGAGCCCCGGTGTGCTGCCAGCCTCCTGTATGAACCAAGTAGCTCTTCCATCTGGGGCCTTGCCATATACTTGGGATACTTCGGGGGTCAGGGTGCAGGTCCCTCTGCTCAAAGAATCCACAATGACACCTATATCCTGAGTGAATCTCTCTGTCATTTGGGGGATTTTTTTCCACTCCTGGAGCCCTTGGCTGTACCAGGGGCCTGTCTACAACCATCACAGTTAGGCAGGTCTGTTGCTGGCTTTAAAAAAAATTAAATTAATTGCCAAAATTTTATATCAGGAGATTTCACACAGATACCCAAAATGTTCTCTTCTTTTGAAAAGTGGGAAGATTTGGCATTGTGGGTCCCTTTAGATGGAGCACACACGCTTCAGTTTTCCCGATTCCTCCACTGTTATTTTTTCTGTTTACACCCAGCCTGTTTCCTCTGTGTTCTGCATATATTTTACCTGCCCAAATCCTGCAGAACTGCTGTTTCTCAACACTAAGCCTAGGCCATGAACCTCCAATCACAAGCCTCCTGCGGCACACCTCTTAAGTGAGGAGGCACAGGCCTTCTGCTTCCTTAAATGGAGGACGGTGAATGAGAAAAGAAAAGATAAAAATTCAGGCAGATAACAAACTGATATTTTAAATTACTCCACCTCAGAGGCACTCAATAGGGTCCAGCAATGGGCACAAAAACATGTCTCAGGGCTTCTCAAGTCTCTGAAAGTCCATGCTGTGCATGAGAAAGGCATGCATGCACCACCTCCTGATATGACAAGAGAGCTAGCTCTTTAGCGGCGTCTAAAAAGTGCCGTAAGGCCCACATGGCAGTGAAGCCTGCGGCTGGTAGAAAGACTCTAAAAGGTGTTGTCACAAGGCCTGGGTATTTATAAAGCCTGGGAAAGGGCCTGCACACAGTCGGCACCCAATCAATGGGAGTCATTATTACATTAAAAGTTGGAACACTGGCCAGGCTTGGTGGTTTAGCCTGTAATCCCAGCACTTTGGGAGGCCAGGATGAGAGGATTGCCTGCCCCGTGGGTTTGAGACCAGCCCGGGCAACTTGGTGAGACCTCATCTCTACAATAAATAAAAAATCAACCGGGCATGGTAGTACGCACCTGTAGTTCCAGCTACTTGGAAGGCTGAGGTGGACAGATCGCTGGGGTGGCCATAAGCGTACCACTGCACTCCAGCCTCGTCAATGGAGTGAGACTCCGACTCAAAAAAAAAAGTTGGAACACTTATAGCCTCATTTTACTCTCACAGTAAACCTGAGTGACCAGCAGAGATATTTTTGTGTTATAGATGGAGAAACTGAGGCTTCAGGAGATAAAGTTAACTTGTCCATGGTTCCAAATCTTATGAGTGGCAGAGAGAATATTTCAGTCAGATAGTCTAGTTGGAACTCTGTGCTATTTCCACCAAGTGAAAGAACCAATGGCCGCAAGGGGTTCTAAATGGGGGTGGGCACCAGCCAGAGAGCCCTTGGCATCCTGCAAAAGGAGCACCCACTGGGAGAAGCAGCCACAAGCAACCTGTAGTGACTGGTTAAGAGCACAGATTCTGTAACCACAGGGCTTGGGTTTAACTCCTGTTCTGCTTCTTTCTACCTGAGTGATATGGGGCAAGTTCCTTAACTTCCCTGTGCCTCAGTTTTGCTTTGACAGTTCACCTATCTGCAAAATGGGGATAGTAATAGTATCTCCTTTATAGAGTTACTATTTTGAAGGAGTTAGGGTTTGCAAAGCACTAAGTACAGTGCCTGGTACCTAGTAAGGGCTGTATGAGTGATTGTTGAAAACGTGATCTTGTGTCATGAAATGAGGCAAGGTTGCAGCTTTGAACCTGGGTCATGTTGCCCCATGCAGTCACTATGCTCACCTACAAGAATTGAGCCTGGCACTCTCCGTCAGTCCTGGGACAGAGGCTGTCTCTGGAGCTTCTCCCTGTGATGTGGCCGGGGCTTCCCTTCGCCAAGCTCTTCCCATTCTCCTCCACTCTCAGGCGTGTGCCCCACTGAGAGCAAACCTAAAGTGAGTCCCCCACTCCTTGCTATTCACACTCATGCGGCACTCAGTTCCAATTATTTCCTTTCAGCTTGACTGGGGCAGGACTGACTTAGCGAATGAGAATCACAGGAATTGGTTTTGAAGTGTGTGAAATTCAGCAGCTGGAGAGACAGCGGGAGAGGCTGGCAAGGGGCTGGGGAGAAGGTGCAGGGTTTCTTAGGCAAGGCCGACATGGGGCATCGTGCAGCCATCCGAGGAACCTGGGGATGGACTAGCAGCACTGGAAGCACAGCAGGCAACAGCACAGTGCTGGCGGGCGTGATGGGGAGCAGAGGCTTCCGAAAGAAGACACACTGTTATGGGAGCACAAGACGCTTTGCAGAGGTGACAAAGCCTGGGAGGCCTAGGCAAGCACGTGAGCAAGTAGCTAACTTCCAGGCCATGGTAGACCCAGGAGCTGACAACCACAAGGACCATGGGGTATGGAGAGCCTTCTCTGCCGTCCCCAGCCTCCCTATCTGCTCTAGTGCTCCTGTGGCTTAGACCCTAGAGTGTGGGTTTGGACAACACGTTCACATATACTAAATTTAAGACTCCATGTGTTAGCTCTGTGACCTTGAGCAAGTAGTCCCTGCCCTTATAGGATTACTACAAAGATTTAGTCAATTGATCTAAATTAAGCTCCTGGCAGCACAGAGGAAGTTAAGCATAAACTATTATAGTTATTCCCCTGGTGAGCACCTTGGATGTGGAGCTTATCTTCTGATTTCCTGACCTCAGCTAACTGAGTATCCTGTTTCCAGTGGTTTCTCTGGGCTGCTGACTGGCTCCCCTCACTAACCTGGTCACAGAACTCCTCTGCCTACCATCTTGCAATGGCTCCCAGAAGACACTGCATCTTGGCAAGCCTTTGTACCCACTGTTCTTCAGCAGGGAACACCAGACTTCTTGATGAACCCTGGCTCATCCTTGAGAGCCATTTTCAAGTGCTCTGCCTCCTCCAAACTTTCAGCAATGGCTCTTTGTGGAGATATTGGAATTAGCCAGTAGCCGCTAGCCCAGAGCATACCTTCCCTTAATGCCTTGATCATACCCCCCTGCCATGATCTCCTTCCAGTTTGGTTCTTTTGACATCATTCTCTCCTTTCAGTCAGGAGCTGTGTCCTGGTCTTTATATCCCTAGCAGCAGCATAAAGTCCAGCACACAGTAAGTACTCAGTCAATATTTGTTAAGTGAATGAATAGATGAGTGAATGAATGAATGAATGAATAGCTTACTACTTGGCTTCTCCCTAAACCCAGCCACATTTCTGGCTCCACAAGGACCCCGGATTGTCCCTGTAGCCAAAACACCGGGCTTGGCTTTCTGGGGATTTGGCTGCACCTGGCCCTAAAGGCTCCTGCCTCTGTTGGACTCTCGTCATTTCTTGGTGATGACTGTAAATTTCCATTATTTGTACACACGAAAAAATAATCAATAAAAGAAAGACGCTCAAAAAAGATTGCCTTTAAGACCATGGTATCTAGTTTCTTTGTAGTTAGACAGGAGAGTGGGATGTTTTTTAAAAGTCAGAAATGGCCTTTGGACTTTAGGAGAAGGTCACCCAAAGCATGACTTCCTAGTTCCCATGGTGCTTGGCCTCCATTGCTGGAGGTGTTGCCACTATTGCTGACTGTTTGTGGCCCGACATTGCAGCTGCAAACCTTTGATTGTCTCTCTAAACAGCTGCCTGACCATCCTGAGAGGCACAAAGCCAAGACTTTGTACTTGTGTCACGTGGATGAGAGCCTGTGTCCCCCAGCCCGGCTGGGTAGGTCATCTGTCTCTGCTGTGGAGTGACAGTTGAGATGGGAATACTAGCAATAGAAGCCAAAGCAAAAGTAGGTATCCGCTACTGGGCACTGAAGACCTTACTATGTGCTAATCACTTTATATACATGATCTTATTTGACCTTCACAAGTACAACAGCAATCTGATAAGACAGAGGCTTAAGCATCAGGTGAGAATACCACAGTTCCTTGAAGGACTTACTGAAAATCTTACCACTAGTAAATAGTGGACACACTTTGAACCTACGTCAGTCTAGCTCTGCATCTTATATCCTAGGCTCTTTCCTTGCAGTCCTCTGGAGAATTTGATAAAACTGTGCATCTGAAAGACCTCAGATGCTTAAGACATTTTTCCCCGGGCCTCAGACATGTATTGAGCACTCATTATGTGCCAAGCACTATTCTCAAATTGCCCCATGAGAGATGGAAAGTAGAGTTCCATTTTACAGGCAGAAAACTTACTAGCCAAGTGATAGAAGATGCTTTCCTGGCAGCCAGACCTCTGCCAATCTGGAGCATATGCAAATCTGTGTCCCCAAGGAAGAAGAAAGCAGAGTGAGGCCTGAGCTTCTTCACAACACACGTATGATTTATTCTCTTTCTTGACTTGGCTTGTTATATCTGCCCATAGCACTAGAGTACTGTCTGCAGGGTGCAGAACCTCGAAGAATCTTTTCATACGGCTTCTTTAAATCCTCCACACTCATTAATGATTCTTACGGCACCCCAAGAAATTGCATCCTGGTCCCTGCCCCAACCCCACCACCTCGGACGGCTCCTACAACAGATCCCACTGCCCAAGAGAACATAAACAGGGACTTTTACTCACCACAATGAGAGGTGTGGACCCTGCTTCAGGATAGCAACCGGGAACTCTTCTTGGACAGTCTGGATTGTAATCTGTAGAGTCGTATGAGATAGGATTGCCATTTAGATTAAGAATGCCCAGGAAAGTCACAGGGCGAGACCTTGAGCAGCTTCTTTTTCTCCACCCAAAGAGTGGATAGACACTTTTATACACGAAGCGTTAAATTGGAAAAGGGGAACTTTAAAAATTAAGACTAGCCAAACTACTTCTTTTCTTAAAATTGTTTAGGGCAGCAGCCCACTCCAGTTTCTTTGAGGATTATGTCTAGGCAGCCTAGCTGGACCTCTTGAGCTGGCCTTGCCTGTCACTCCAGCCTCCCCTCCCTCCGAGACTCCTCCAGGAGAACACTGACTTCCACCTCTGTCAGGACAAACACTCACCCACCCCCAAGCCCTCCAGGCCATTGGGCAACCTAGTCTATTCCTATCACAAAATTCATAGCTACTCTTCTCCAGCTGAAGGATGTGTCTTCAAACCTATCCTGTGACTGTCCCTAATGCACCTCCCCAACTGCCATTATTATAGTCCAACACAATCCACATCCATCACTTTTGATGCTCTCCTATCCCCCTCTGCCCCCCACCTCCCGTCTGTGTTTCTCTGTCACACTCAATCTCCACTGTAGCATTTAACCCGGTCATTGTCACCTTATTTGCCTACTCCCCACTAGACTTTGAACCCTCAGGAGCAGCAACAGTGTCTGATCAGACTCCAGTTTCCTCTCTCAGCATCCGTCTTGCCCTGGACTCCATTGGGCTCCACCTAGTGTGTCTGCTAAGTGGTTGGGCAAATAGTCTATTCCTCACAGATACACAGAAAGCAAGGATATTTTCCTCTCAGTGTAATACCCAGTTTAAGGAGCTCTCTGTATTATTTTTTATGACTGCATATGAATCTATAATTATCTCAAAATGTTTAATTAATATTTAATGCTTAAATTAAACTAAAGGGGTCCTGTACATTGGGGCCCTCTATCCTGCAAAGCTCTGCTGTGCTTCTCCTGTAGGGACAAATATTTCCTACATTTACAATCATGACCTGACTCCTTATCCCCCATGAAAGCCTGAGGCCCCTGAATCTCTGCAGAGCACCCTCCCTGGAAGTGCTACTATCATGAATCGAGCTGGCATTTACCAGTTTTCAGTTTACTCAGTTTGACACAGCCCTGGGGACCACTGTGTCCCTCAGTGAGGGCCAATCATGAAGGCTGGCGGTTTCCCCTTCCAATCTACCCACTTCCATCTCTTCTCCTTCCCCACAGACTGTGTCTGAGATTCCAGCATGCCCTGTGGTTGGTGTTCCAAAGGTTTCCTGAACCCTGACAGTGAGTCAAGTCATCTGATACAGTTCAGAGAATGGTAAGACAACTTTCTCTCCCTTGAGGCTCATACAGACTCATGCGGGAGAAGGAGGAGAGAGCAAATGACTCCAAAAGAAGGATATGGAGCCATTTGTGTATTGTCCAAGATGCCATGGGAGGACTGGAGACGGAAGGGGAACTTAAGTCTGACTAAAGGTGTCAGAGAGACTCTCCAGGGAAGAGAGTCTTAAAGCCAAGACTTGGAAGACATGCAAGAACTAGTCAAGAAGACAAGGTAGGGAAGGACTTTCTAAGGAAAAGGATCAACACATGAAAAGGCCTGGGTCTGCATGGCCGTTTTTGAAAATGCCAGGATGCTGGTATGGCTGGAACATGAATTACAAGAGAGAAGAGTTCAAAAGTGAAGTTGAAGCAGGCCAGGATCAGGTTGTAGATGACCAGAGGGGGCCTTGGTCAGGGGCTTGGGCTTCTAATTTGAAAGTCAATGAGTGGGAGAAAGAGATGAGAGGATTGTCTGAGTCCAGGGGTTCAAGATCAGCCTGGGCAACTTGGCGAGACCTTGTCTCTACAATAAATAAATTTTTAAAATAGCCAGGTGTGGTGGCGCATGCCTATAGTTCCAGTTACTTGGGAGGCTGAGGCAGAAGGATCCCCTGAGCCAGCAGGTCAAGGCTGCAGTGTCCGTGAATGTGACACTGCACTCCAGCCTGGGTGACAGAGTGAGATTCTGACTCAAGAAAAAATAAAAAAGAAAGTCAATGAGGAGGAAAAATTCATAGTATAGCTCTTCAATTAAAAAAAAAACCTGCACATGGATTATCTGAAGATGTTAGTAAATCAGTCTACGTGATCCCATAAACAGTTGAATCCTATGCGGGTGCTGATTAACATGGGTCAAACGACTTCCTGTAATCTCCATATAT